>CM067504.1:37397923-37502923 GCA_034509495.1 Acestrorhynchus altus | reverse complement strand
CTCAGACTCACCGTCGATTTCAGGCACTTTGTTCAACATTCATGTCCTCTAATGGAGTAACGTTTCGCAGGGCAGGATCCTGCTCGCTCACTTTTGTCTGGCAGTGCGGGGCAAGCGTGTAATGCATTTAGTGTGTAAACCTTCAGCGTGATCCTTCGGAGCTGGAAATGCTTTCTGGGGTCATGTGACCACACAGCATTTCAGTTTGTGTCATGTGGTGTTAAGGACAAGTGGGGCGATGCATTAAACTCTTACAAATGCACACAGCACTGAAATAAACCACACAAATGCAGCGTTAAACTTTAACAGCATGCATGGATGGGTGGTTAAAGGTCAGAGCGTGTTCTCCCCCACATGCTGAGCTGTGGCGGGGAAAACTATTTGTGGTACAATATTTAGCATTTAAAATGGAGCTAAACTGTGATACAAGCTTATATTCTATCATCACACACATACATTTAAAGGATTAAAGAGGCTTCACAGGACGTACATTTGATATGTAAGGGTTCATGGTTGGTTTTTTGCTTGTTGTTCTTTATCAATTCAAAAGTTTTACATTCATAAATCTCTTTTTTAAACATGGTTCTAGATAGATGGGTTGTAGACTGATTGCAAAATTTTGTTGACTCAATAATGAAACCAGTCTCATAGTTGGATCGGTTTGTACTTCATTGCTTATAAACATTGTGATATTTCAGCATCAGTCAACATTTTCCTTCAGCCCCCTCTGAAACAAAGATTTCACAGTGGTCTCTAAGATGAGGTTCTCTCCAGGACCTGTTGCAGCAAAGCAGCCCCAAGCCGTGACACTTCCACCCCCATGCTTCGCAGCTCGGATGCTGTTCTTCAGCTCAAACGCTGTCTTTTGTTTGTTCCATACATGTCTTCTGTTGCTGTACCCAAACTTTGGGTGTCCAAATCTCATTGTTCCAGAAGTCCTGCTGTTTGTCTAGGTGTTCCCTCCTTGTACACCTTTAATAAAAATATAGTCAGCTGCTGTAATCTGTGTTGATGCCTCACTCATTGTAATTTATTAAATATATATATAATGCTCTTGCCATCACTCTAATACAGATCAATGTTTGTCTCATTTGTCCACAAGTCCTTTTCCCAGAATTCTGCTGGATCTTTTATATACGTTTTTGCAAAATGCACTATGGCCATTCTCTTTGGCCTCTGAATTTCTGAATATGAAGTCATACGTGGATTACTGTCTCTGACAGACACACATTCACCCATTGAAGTCAGTTTTTGAACTGTAAGATAATCTTTCTGAAGATGAGTGAAGATCCAGTGGAGGTTTTCAATGGTCTATCAGTCCCTTTGAGTTTAATGCGCTAACTTTAGTGTTTTCCTTTTAATGGTATCCCACAAATTTAGTGACGTCTGTGGAAACTATAAGGTTTGAAGTCTGGTCTCCTACGCCTGTTCTAATGAAGCAGTGGAACCCCTGAGTAATCATAAATCATGATTGTAATCATAAATCAAATGTGACCTAATTTCAAAATGTTGAAACACACATGTATATATAAAAACCCTTAAATTAAAGTCCAGAGTGTGCACTTTACTCACATATGATTGAGCCTATCAATGAAAATGTGTCTTTGTCCCGAACATATGGACAGCTGGACGGATCTTGCATTAAAAGTGATTTGAACTGTGATCAGATTGAGGCTGTCTGGCTGGACATTTTATTACCAAAAAACTAAATCCTATTTTAATTGGATCTTGTTATCATTCTCCAGATCAGAAACTTTTATGAACTGCTTGAAGCCACTCACAGTAAATGTGAGGACCTTTTGAAACCAAAAGTTTCTGATAATTTGGAAAATGAATATGCTCAATAGAAACAAGGATACAGCAGGTTTTTTTTTTATCCAATAAGATTATGGCAGTTAATAATTGAACCTAATAATTGATTTCATCTAATTCTCAGTATGTTATTAATGTATTTGTTAAAGTGTTATGCTCAAATGTCCCCAGAAAAAACTCAGACAGAGGTGTTTAAGTGCTGTAATACATTAAAAATAATGTCATGAATAATTACCGTATTTTCCAGACTATAAGCCGCTACATTTTTCCCATGCTTTAGACCATGCAGCTTATAATGTGGTGCAGCTTTATCTACTTAATAATACGGTAATCATATTTTTAAACTATTCAAATCCAAAGTAGGATTCAACCATAGAAGGGGGAAATAAATATTTAATAAATAAATAAATATATTTTTTAAATTTTCTGAAACTTTTATTTCAGAAACAAAAGGGAACATTACAAATCCTCCCCTCTGTTTTCTCTTTCTCGTGTACTCATCCGACCCCTCTCCCCACTACCCTGCTGCCCTCCGACACTGTCCTCATTGGGATCATTGCACTGGCTCACTCATCCCACATTAGAGACTCAACTGGCAGCTTATGACTGATTAACCTGCAAGGACTTCCATATCAACACTGAGCTTGTAACCTACACTCACTTGATTTCACTTGAACTCATTTTCACCCATACTCAGCCTCCTCACAGTACTAGCTATAGTTCTATCGTTTTACTATAGAAACTATATGGGTATTATGTGGTATTATTTTACTCCTCTTTGTGCTTTTCTAGTCGGGAACCTGGTGGTTAGGGAACCAGCCTGGTGGTTAGGGAACCAGCCTTGTGACTGGAAGGTGGCCGATTTGAATCCCTGAACTGGCAGGACATGACTGATGTGTCCTTGAGCAAGGCACTGAACTCCCCAGCTGCTCCCCAGGTGCTGAGGATAGGGCTGCCCACCACTCCGGGCATGTGTGCTCACTGCCCCCTGGTGTGTGAATTCACTAGTGTGTATGTGTGTGTGTGTGGATAGGTAAAATATGGAGGTCTAATTCCTTTGTGTGCCTAACACAGTGTGTCAAATGAGTATAATTACAATTATTACTTTACTGCGCTACCCAGTGTTGATCAGAGGAAGATGGTTCCCCTTTTGAGCCTTGCTTCCTCTCAAGCTTTCTTCCTCTTCTCTTACCATACAGGAGCAATTTGTAGCTCATTAATTACAGACTGTAGTCCATCTATTTCTCTGCATACTCTATTCATTCTGTTCTTCAATGGTAAGAACCCCACAGGACCACTACAGAGCACGTATCACTGACATTCAGCAGTGGTTCTATGCTACAATGGGATCTATCAGTATATGTTTTTTTTGTTTTGTTTTTGTTTTGGGAACCAACATCAATTTGAGAAGTGCAACCCACACTCTCAGTAGTTAAATAGGATCTCTGCTGCTAAATGAGGTGTTTGTGTGTGTGTGTGTGTGTGTGTGTGTGTGTGTGTGTGTGTGTGTGTGTGTGTGTGTGTGTGTGTGTGTGCTGTTTAAAGCTATCATCTCTCTTTCACACCCCTGAAGCTTACAGTGAAGCTGATCTGACTATGAAACAAAGTAGACTGTGGTTTATTCAACCACATGGTGCCTGAACACCAGCCTTTTGAGTGTCAACATATAGGCATCAGTGTCATTTCCTTGTTGTGAGCCTAATGTGAAACTGTTGCACCCAACTTAGTTTTATTACAATCACCAACCTTTGCAGAGCCATTTGCAACCAACAATCAGCAAAAAAAATCAGCCAATACCCTTCATTTTAGAAACAATGAATGAGTAGATGTCCCAATACTTGTGTCCATAGACTGTATATGTATGTTTTTTCTTATCGTTAGTTGTAGGTAGAAAAAAAGCGTTGTGTGTAATTTGCTGCCGGTTTTTGAATATTTTATTACTTAATATTTAATAATGCTTAATAATGTTGTCATTAATGTCAGTTGATGATTCAGACATTCGTTTTCCATTTATTAATGTTTATTACTGTCATAGGGACCATTAATTAATGTACCCATATTGTAAACCAACTGTCTGTTTATTGACGTCTACACTTTGAAGTGCTTACAGAATGAAGTGAACTAGTTGTAATGCACCATTCCATTATTCTGAAATATATATTTTAATTATTCATTCAAAACAGACTATCAGACATTTTTAGTGATTTTGTATTTTATACAGAACGTTCTATGCTTGAAATGCAGATTATCAATTATAGACCCATTGCTGTGAACTTATTATGGAGGGGGAAGCTACAGGGTTGAATATTTTAGGCTGCACTGGCAGTGATGAAAACAACAAACTATCAGTAATGGATAAAAGTGCAATTCACCAGCCTTTAAATTAATTTTACATCAACACATTATAAAATGTGGGCAAGTACTGGGTCATTACTGGGCAAAGCATTAGGTCACGTTTTGACCCAGCATTTTGGGTGAAGCACTTAACTTTTAGCATATTGCTGGGTTAACAGAGCCAAAGCTTGAGTTATGTTTTAATTACAGTTGTGCAAATCAACTTGCATACCATACCCCCCAGGCAAACACTTAGCAGCAGCATATCGACCACTTGGGATACCATAGCGACTGCTTCAACACCACCTAAAAACACTTAGTAAGTCCATAGGTGCAAAAGCTTTAATAGAAAGAAAGCAAAGTGAAAGTCCAAAACAAATTCAGGAATCAGTAACAGCATGAGACAAACATGAAAGTGTTTGTGTGTGTGTGTGTGTGTGTGTGTGTGTGTGTGTGTGTGTGTGTGTGTGTGTGTGTGTGTGTTAATGGACTAAATGTGTAGGACAAATTTCCCAGTGGATCAATGAACACCTTTACCTTTTACCTTTAAAAAAGCCAGGATCAGTTTTACATGGGGAGGCGGGTACATTTTATCAGAGGTCCTTAAAGATTTTAGAGTCACTTCCTGTTAAATAAGCCGTAAAAGTAACCCCAGGTTATATTAGTGTCTTTTGAGTTGATGTGGCTAAATATTCCCTTTAATCCTGTGCAAAATGAGTGTTTAGTAGGATTTCTCAGTATTGAGATGGTTGAGATGCTTTTCATTTTCTGCAAGTTACAAATACCTCCATAAAGCTTGTGTGCAAAACCACTACTCAAATCGGTTCTGGAGGCAGCTCTGCCTCTGAGGCAGAACAAATGGGTCAAGTGGGTCAGAGAATAACAAGTTAAAAGAACCAGTAGGCAGAGCTTTATAAATGTGTATCTGCTCCTCAGAGGTGTGTTCAAAAATATCCAACCATAGTTTTTCAGGCATAAACAAATGAAGCTAGGGAGCCGTGGTTTGGTGCACATATGTAGGCAATCCTAAAGCGTGTGCTTGAATTCTTTCCTACCTGCAGAAGCTGTCAGTCACCAGCAGACCACTGGTGAGTGAGAAAGTGTAAGTGAGCACTGTTGGATTTTCATTTTTGACAATATATATATATATATATATATATATATATATATATATATATATATATATATATATATATATATATATACTGTATATACAGGGGTTGGACAATGAAACTGAAACACCTGGTTTCAGACCACAATAATTGATTAGCATGGTGTCCTAGGGCCTCCTTTTGCTGCCAATACAGCGTCAATTCATCTTGGGAATGAAATTTTTTGGATACAATCCCAGTTAGAACCCGAATATCCCTTTCAGACAGCTTCCTCTTGCGTCCACAGTTAATCCTTTTGGATGTGGTTGGTCCATCTTTTTGGTGCTGACATTACCCTGGATACCGTGGCTCTTGATACATCACAAAGACTTGCTGTCTTGGTCACAGATGTGCCAGCAAGACGTGCACTAACAATTTGTCCTATTTTGAACTCTGGTATGTCCCACATAATGTTGTATTCATTGCAATATTTTGAGCAAAACTGTGCTCTTACCTGCTAATTGAACCATCACATTCTGCTCTTACTGGTGCAATTAATGAAGATTGACCACCAGGCTGCTCCAATTTAGCCATGAAACCTCCCACTACAATGACAGGTGTTTGAGTTTCATTGTCCAACCCTGTGTGTGTGTGTATATGAGGTTGTATTGTGTTACCCATCTGTCAAGTAGCAAAGAGCAACCCTCTCACCCCTTTTAATGCATTTCAGCTCTCAAAGGTCTCTTCCCTGTTGAAACACTTTACTGTTGTGTTTGAGCCACAATACTGTGCTGCTGTGTGAATGCTCTGTTAAAGCTGTGAAATGAGAAGCAAGACATTCTGTGTTGCTCGGGCCAGGCAGAGGTTGTGCCTGCGAAAGCACTCACTCACTCACTTTTTACTCTTCTCAAAGCAAAAAAGCCAATGGTCTTAACTCAAGGTTATCTTCAGGCTCATCTATTCACCCATTTTCACTACAGTCTTAAAAATAAAAATGTCAAAATAGGCTTTTTGGCGCAATGTCGTGGAATAATGTTTGATTCCTAACAACATTTCACTTGCTGGTATAAAATGTTGAGAGAAAACTTTAGATATTTCAGCGCTGTGATTTATTAAGATGTGTAACAACCAATGACCAAGATTTTTGCAAATGGACAGGTAATTGGCCTTCAGGGTTGTGTAAAAGTGAATGGTACATTTTATCAGAAAGATTAAACAGAAAATATCAGCTTCAACTGTATCAGCCTGGTTAGCCTAATTAAATACACTCGGTGCAGATACATCACATTTCAGTGTCATTAAATCTGATATAATGAATGGCAATGAATACATTTACTCACTGACCCTTTTAAGAAAGGGATCATATTATGGTCTCCAAATATGAGGACACTGGGCTTAGAATGTTGTGGCTAATGATCTGGTATGCAATGGTCAGTACATACCAGAAGTAAGGACAACTGGAAAACTGGTAAACAAGTGAAAGGGTCACCCAAGGAATATGCAATCAATGGAGGTCAGAACTTGAAGAGAACATGAACAGGACACCTATAGAGGATTTGTGGAGTCCAGGTCTCAAATGGGTCAGAGCTGTTTTTGCAGAATGTGAGGGGGGGGTTACACAATATTAGACATAAAAAATATATACTATTGAGAATAAAACATTACAATTATTTACTGAGGAACAGTTTTAGGGAACTAGGGAAGTAGTGTGACCAGCTTGACCAGTTCACCATTAAGGCATGTAAATCAAGCACACTACTATTAACAAGACTCTGGTTTATGACAAAGGTAAACAGAGCTTGTCAACCATGTAAACACTGGTATCTGATTGCATCCCATTTGAAATATTTAAGCATGTTCTGGTTGGAGATAATGCTGGACTCCCAGTATTCCTGGAATACTAGAATGGGCTAACTCGCTCTTAAAGTTTGATCTGCGAGGGTGAGATGAATGCCTGCTGTGAATTTCCCCAGTCTTTTCTGCCTTCAGTATCATCAGGAGTGAGACTGGTATCCAGCCCATGTGCCTCGTAATGTTGCAGTACATGATATTGTCCTCTTGCCTCTACTTTATGAAGTGAATATGAAGTACATTTGACATCATTTTAAAGCTATTACAAAACAAACCCACCAACTGAAAACTCAGATAACACACTTCTGCTCCATACGAATTGATGCTCTATAAATGTGCGTCATTTTCAATCGGATTACTTGTAGCCTGCATGTAGTCTGCAGTCTCCTGTTTGTGTCTAGTCGTGTCTGTCCTGTTCTTCTTCTCATTTTCTCTGCAATTAAGTCACAATATTTGCCAAAGCCAGGCAAACGTCATCTCCTGAGACCTCAACAGACAATGCAAGGGATTGTTCACAGTGCAATACAGACAGAAAACTCTTTGTATGCTCAGTCATATTGATCCGATATGTTTTCTCATTTAAGAATCGTGAAATAAGACAAACAAAACAATAAAAATCAGAATTGCTTCCTTGTAACTTATGTTGCTTATTTACTTTAAGCTCCTGCTTTAAAATAAATAGATGGAATGGTGCAGGATGATTTCACAGCATCCTCTTGTTTTTTATATGAATCTGGGTGAGTGGTGGGGAGCAGGTGTGGCAGCGGATGGAGAGATGGATATGTTTTTTATCTGTGGAGGATGTAGAAGTGAAGAACACATTTAATAAATGGGCTTCACTGAAGGGCCTCCAGCATCTCTCACTCACACACACACTCACACACACACACACACACACACACACACACACACACACACACACACACACACACACACACACACACACTTATTTTGAGCCTCTCTTGAGAACCATCTCCTGATTGGAGTCTCTGATGTTTGCTTTTCCTCATGTACCACTAAAATCCCCTCTGGCTCTCCTGTAACCCCCCACCAAACCCCCTTAGAGGCTTTCAGCCCTAACACTAGTGTTGTAGTTGAGACCATTAGAGGCAAGGCAAAACAAGTCCAACACCAAGACCAACAGTTTATACCTAGAACAAGACAGTGAGCTGAGTAGCACGATTAGCATTATTTTGCCGTTCATTGTATGTTCATTTTCACAGTTACCACAATAATCTACAATGTGAGCCCATCAACCTGTCGTATCATGGTCAGTTTTGGAAGAAAATGGTGGTCAGTCCTGCATCCAAATACTGTATTAGACGTGTAGCTGTTCAGATTACAGGAATGATATTGACATAGTTGTTTACATTTCGTCATTTACGTGAATGTAGTCCTGTGTCATGCAGCTGTCTGCCAGTTCTGCTGGGACTAACAGGATGAGGACATAACTGTTCACTGAATACTTTGTTGGTAGCATCTGTATGCCTCAGAGAAGAGTTCACAATCTTTTAGTCATTACCGGAGGCTCATTGTTCTCATTGGACCCAGGTGTGCCACAGTGCCACGGCCAGTACGGCCGCAGGGTGTCACCCCACCACCTCACTGCCACGCAGTGTAAACTGGTAACTGACATTACTCTAGAAAAGAATGACCAGTCCATGACTGTTCACAAATCATTCAGCCTCTTTGAAGCTAGTGCTTCATTCATTCATTCATTCATTTTCTGAACCGCTTATTCCTGAATAGGGTCACAGGTGTTAGCCTGTTAGCCAGCAACTCTGAGCGCAAGGGAAACAACCCTAAACAGGGCACTAATCCATCGTAGGGCGCACACATGCACACACACATCCACACACAAAGAGTCACCAATTCACCTATCATGCATGTCTTTGGACTGTGGGGGAAACCGGAGTACCCGGAGGAAACCCACGCGAACACGGGGAGAACATGCAAACTCCGCACAGAAACTTCCCAGGTCACCCCACCCGGGGATCGAACCCAGGCCCTTCTTGCTGTGAGGCAACAGCGCTATCCATTTATTTATTTATTTATTTATTTATTTATTTATTGTTCAAGGTCATTAGAAACTGTATCACACAACTCAGTTGTAGTGTGTAGTTCACAAGGTTTAATTTCAGTTTATAGGTACGGTAATCTACGTTTTATATGTGATATATATTTTCAAAGCTAATCTCAATATTACAGTATACATTTTTTAATATGTTAAAAATCCACAAACACCTGCTTTTAGACATGCCATGTCACAGCACACAGAATGATGGAAAGTGTTAATTCTGTTCCTATCTGGTGTAAGAAGTTTGATGATGACACACCTAATGAGTCAAATCTCTCCATACTTGAAATGTCCCTGCTATTCTGGTATAATTCATATATAGATCACTTTATTTTATTTTATTTTATTTTTGTTATCTTGTAAATGATCTATTTAAACACATTTGATTTCATTTGCATGTGTGTGAAAGGTCACACTTTCAGGAGGACTTTTAGTGGGTAGCTTGTCTTTATTGCTATAATCAAGGACTTTATTGTAATGTGACATTCCTCTGTGAATATTTCAAGCCAGACAATAGATTTTATGTGAACTCCAGGGCAATGAGGATTCTCCTTGGGTCAAAACGTCAATTTGAGGTCAGGCTGGAGTGACCAGCAGGAGACAGACTGATCCACAGACTGTAGGAAACCTGATCAATCATGGAGCTCATTTACAAAACAACATCTCCATCACAGCCACTTTGTCTAATCCTGTGGCGACTCAGTAGAGTGACCCAGAGGGACCCTGTATGACCTTGTGTGTGATCCCTTGTTGTTGTTGGATTCCCTTTTGTAAGAATGCATAATTATGCCCTGAATTGACTTCCTCCTTTCAAAGTGCCTGTTATAGATTTCAATTTCTTTAACTACAGGCATGTAGAAGTGTGCTCTCATTTGCGCTTTACAGAGAACAGAGCTTTTGTACTGAAGAAGCAAAAGCAGGTTGAATATCGATTGCCCACATGCTTGACTCACTCACAACTGGGCCTTACCTGGAGCAATTCGACTTAATGCATAAAACAATTTTCCTTATTAGCATCCTGATTTAATCTGTGAGGGTGTTTGCGTGTAGAGGGAAATAAAGAGGGAAGTAAAGGTTTGCTTCTGGCAATGTGAGATAATTTCACACAGATGCAGGTTTACTCCCATCAGTCACTGATTGAAACTGGAGAGAGAATTGAGCAGTAAGCTGTCACACATGCGTCTGCATTTGCTCGAACACCTGGACCATCCACCACTCCATAAGAACGAATTATATCAAAGCCACATTAACAAATATGAACATGCTACCTTTTTTTTGGCAAAAATGACACCTAGAAATTAAACAAAACACTTGTCAGCAATTAATCATGTTGACAATAAAGCTGAATAATGTTGAGGTCAGACCACTGGAGTCGTTTAAACGGAATACTTCCGCGAAAACAGCACATTTGCATAATTATATCTGTTTATTATTATAGACATCAGTGTCAAATCGTGCTGGAAACCACTTTAGCAAGACTTTTTAACCCTTTAATGTCCATACCAAAGCAATTGATATAGCAATACCTATTATTGTTTTTTATTTCTTTGGGGCACTATTAAAAACAATTAGTGTTTTTTTTTTTTTTTAAGGGGGTTTAAGACCCCACCGTTTCAGAAATACACACCTCTACTAAACATTTGAGATGACACTTTTAAAATCTGAATGCAAACCATGGGTACAAAAAAGAATGCACAATAATATCCTAACTTTGTGATTTATTTCAACAGATTTATTCTCTGTGTGGTGGACCAATAGCAAAAATTCCAGAATTAGATGGGATATAGTTGAGATCTGTTTACTCATCGGTCATTTTAGACACTTATTTTGAGGCACTGAAAACATGCTCCTATGCCTTTGAATGGGCTGCTCCGGCTGCTGCACTACATACAGATCTCCACAACGATATCCAAAGCAGACTGTTTCTTTTTGTTGAAGAGTGGGACTTTACCCATAAACAGACACCTCGTTGAGCATTACGAGAATTCCCATTCATATTTGAACCAGCAGCCACTTCTTGTTAATAATGTGTCTGGTGGAACCTGTGTAGAATGTGGAATGTGTGGAACAGGGAGCACATAGTAGATGTGAACAAGGGCAGACACAAGGGCAAGGCAGAGCTATTACAGTTATAAACAGCTCTTGGAACACACTTTGGGAGTAAAATTTGGGATGGGGGAACTGTATTAAAAATCTGCAGTCTAGAATCTGCTGAACACAGCAATAACTTAGCAATAAATAATGTTCTGGAACAAGGAAAATAGTCCTGTTCACTATTTTTCAGAGATTTCCTAGTTGTTTCCTTGATTGTTTGCTTTTAAAATTCCAATACTATTTTACTCTGATTTATTACATTATATTAATTTCCTTTGTTGTTGTATCTAAAACAAGCCTGGTTGGAAACAACTGGTGCAAATGCTAAATGACACTAACTCAATCAGAAAATAAATCACTACCAATTTATTCCAACAGAAATAAATATTAAAGCTCGAGTAGGTGGTTTTGTAGAACAGTAGCATAATTTTTTTTTTTGTTTTTTTTTTAAATCACACACACACACACACACACACACACACACACACACACACACACACACACACACACACACACACACACGCACACACACACACACACACCTGCAGGATAAACACAGCTAGCACATGCATTTCATGCTTGTGTTTCTTGCAGTGGAATATGTTCGTAGTATTACAGAGGGAGTTTTGCTGTGGTTTAAAAAGTCTCCTGAAGCAGGACAATTTTAACAATAAATTATCATTTGCAGGAAGTAAGACTGAAAGTAAGAACATGACGATGAGTTTATTATGTGGGAAAGTAAAATCTGATCTCCTCTGGTTTACAGTATATTTTAGTACCAAGTGTAAGTGTACAGTCTGTATATCTGGATACTAAATGCTTATTGATGGCAAAAGACTCTAAAACATGAATATGAGCAGTTTGGCCGACCAAAGTTTGATATCAAGCAAACAAAAAGACATCCTGCTAGTAGATCCCAGGACTACTCCCAGCTCACAGGCTAGAAGCCTCTCCAAACATGAAGCACATTTTTATAACTGTGTTGTTAAAACAGAAACTCTTCATAATTCAATATTAAACACAGACTCAGAACCTTAATTACACCCCAGAAGAGCTTAGCAAGGCTGCTGGATTACCAGTGTTCTCAAAAGCTTGTTCAGCCATTAAAAAAATCACATTTGTGGGTTTGGATTAATCAGTTAAATAAAAGACAATGATTCCTATATCTATATGAGTGATTATGTTTCAGTGCCTGTGTAACTGACTGTAGGTATCCGTATAAAATCTTCTGAGCTGCTGATCTCCCAGCAGATTTCCTTCCACTCCACATTCTACTCCAGGTGGGTGGCATCACAAGTCAGAGGTCAGAGGACAAGATCACCTGCTAGCAGAGCCCTGTAAGTCCTGAGCCGGTGCAGCTGTGTGCTGGGCAAACGGGCTGGGGATGAATTTGTCTGCAGTTTAACACCTCATCCATTTCAGTGAAGAGCAAAGAATCAGAAGCCTCTCGACCTGCGACACTGACCGCTTTCCCCACTGACTGTGAGGTTCATCGTCTCTGTTCCTGCAATCCAAGGCCAGGAGGAGTCCTGAAACAGGAAATCTATTGCTATACAGCAAATCTCTGTATAATCCAACCTATCAAATATAGGGAGAGAGAGAGAGAGAGAGAGAGAGAGAGAGAGAGAGAGAGATTTTTTTTTAATGCCAGGCCTTAGTTGCTGCCTGTTTGTGGGTCTTTTTTTTCACATTTTTGTAATTTATCTGGCAACTTCTTTCAGCAGCTATATCATCAACAAGCACCAGTGAACCAGTTACTTACATACCTGTGCCATAAAAGTGCCCACATTATGTTATATGGATTATGTACTCAAACTCATCTGTCCGAGGAATATTGTTCCAGAACTGGCATGGCCGAGAATCTGTGAGTTTCCATGAAGAGCTATTAATTTAAAATGACAAAAAAATATAGCTTTTTGAATTATATGTCCTTAATTGGACATAAAATTATCAGGAAAAAATACAAAAATATGTCTCACTATCAAAGTACACACAGACCTGTAATATTTCTTGTTGTGATCCTGTTGTAAGGACACTCAAAGATTGTTCACCCTGTTTCACACCAAATGTGTCCAGTTACCCCTGGATACAAGTAAACTCAGCTACTTTCAGGTGCTCCAGCTCCTGACACGGTGGTTCATTTGTCAACCCATATGACATCATCTCCACAAAAAGGAGCTGCCAATAACATAGGACTGCTTAGAGTAGCCATGCCTGGGTGTAAGGTCACTGTGCCCAATGCTAAGCCTCGTCTTTATGGTATAAAGCACCTCCAGCAATGGGATGCTGAGCAAATGCGTGTTTAAACCAGTGATTGCAGGAATTTAGGATAATCTCAAGTATCATATTTTAAAGCAATTTGCAAGTCAAAAGATTTTAAATGAACAATTCACAGGAGAATATGAAGGGATTAATTAAATCCATACTTTGATACTTATGATAGCAGTCAGGTAGATGAAGATTACCTCCAGCTAGGACAGGTGCAGCTTGTTAATCATAGTAATGCATGTAGAATAGCAGCGAATGCAAATTTTCTTGGGGAAGATCTGCAGACGCCTCATTTCTGTCCTCTTCCGATTCATATGGTAACTGGTACACTCCGGCCTTCACATGGCTTCTTCGTGGCTTTGCTTCAGTGAATCTAGGGCAGGTGAGTAATTAGAGATGCCTGGCACTCGGTGATCTTGGGGAAAACATAGCACCCTGAATTTGCTACAATGCACTCATTTATTTATTTATTTACTTACTTACTTATTTATTTATTTATTTATTTAAAAATGGTGAAAATACACAGTGAAATGTTAAAGCAAATATGCACTTTTACATCTCAAACCAAAAGAGGTAAGTGATGTATTGTAATGCTCATGGACACACAGGTAGGGGCGGACGTACAGGCTGGGTTGTATTTATTGACAGGGTACAAATAAACACTAAGACATGTAACCATGAAACCGAGGCACACAAGCAGCCACATAGCCACAAAGACCGCCAAGGACTAACAAAAGACAAGGGACTTATATACACAGTCACATTGGACATGGCTGGGACATGATGACGATGGGGCAGGGTTACAAATGGAACACAGCTGGGAATGGGAGGAGACATGACATGTGCTCAAAAGCACATGGGAATGTAAACAAAACAAAGACAGACCACAGGGACGAGACAGATACATGACATATATACATGACCGTAGCATTTTTTTCATGCCCTCTGTGGCAATAAGATTTTTTTTTTAGATGTAATGTAAAGGAGGATTCTTCACGGAGCACTTATAGTACTTGAATATATTTGTTCTAATTACATTGTGTGTTACTGTTACTGAAATGGGAAAAAAATTAACCTGAGGAGCTGAGTTAATATGATTTTATCATATCATTATGGCTGATTCATATCAGATAAGGGATATTGGATATATAAGGGATATAATTTATAGAGGCCATCAGTGCATTTATAATCATCCAATTTATAATCCAATAACTTCTGAAAATAGGATTTCGTCAGTAATCAGGCAATGTGAATTGTAATTCCTAAGAAAACGGAAAGAAATCAAATTCGTCTACATGTCATACATGTGCTGAGAAATCTGATTACTGAGCTAAGATCATGCTTATTTTTATCAGATTTCTTAATCTGTTTCTAGAACTCACTCTGATTAAGATCAGATTCTTATATCCATGTCATACTCATTGTCACTCCACTATATATAATTTACATTTTTTTTCCTAATTGAATTTCATTTAATATCTAATTTGACATATGAATAAAAACATGCCTCGGTTTATGCAGCGTCACACAGTTCTCGTGAGTGTCGCCCTGCCCACGTCACTAAAGTTAGCAAAGTGCCGAGCCTGGAGTAGCAGTGATGGCGACACTAATTTCCTTATTACAGGTCAGTGGAGCATCAACACAATTTTGGAGCTCTTATTAGTGTTGCTTTAAGGGATGACAATGCCATTAGCTTTATTAGGGCCTCAGATAATTACTTCAAAGTGCCTCCATACGTGTGAAACAAATCACAAAAACATATTTTTAATAACAATTCAAACTCAAATATAATACACGGGGGTGATTTTGCAGTTTGTTTTATGGTAGTCAAAAGTTACAGATGAAGCTTTATTGACACATGAGGGCACATCCATACAAATCTATGAGCATGGTGGATTCCTATGGGACTAAAATCACCGACACATACCTGCAATAACCTCCACCCTTCCAACACACAGGATACACCACCTGACAAAGCTGTTCTGCCACAGGAGTTTCTTTGAAGCAGTGGAACTGTATTCTCCAGAGAGAAGGAACACCATCAAATACCTTTGGGATGAGTTGTAGAAGAGTTCTGCTTCAAAGCTAAGCCTTGAGGTGTGGCTTACCTCACTGCTGTTCTTTTGGCTGAATACAATCAAATCATCACAGTAATGTCCCAACACCTAGTCTAAGGGCCTTCTGGAAGAGTAGAGAATATTACTAAAAGTCTCAATTGATACCTTTGTTTTCAGAAGAAACACTAGATGATCCAAGAACCTACACTTTTAAGACATCCAAGGTAAATGCACTTAATTCCACTGAACATAGACAGATGAAAATGAGCCACTGGGCAAATTCCATCATGTTGCCATGATGTTTTTAACAGTGTTGATTAGTGTGTAAACTAATGCAGTGTGTTCTCAAAAGATCCTGCTTATTTGTATGAAGAGAAATCCAGAGGAAAGTTCAGCTCCATCACAGGTTTTTCCATGGAAGGGATGCATTAGTATTCAGGCCGAGCATCCGCCACTGACGAGCCATACATCACCATCAGGATGAGGCTCCACAGCACTGCCCTGCAAACACAGGCGCACACACACACACACACACACACACACACACACACACACACAGACACACTGCTGCTGTTCCTCTGTCTGCACGCCTCCCTCTGTCCCACAAACGTCCTCTAATCTGTGTCCGCAGACGCCGGACACACGCCGACCGCTTTACAACTTGCCCATTACACAGGAACGTGCCGGGTGCTCAGGAGAGAGACGCATTGTGGGGATGAACGCATGTTCGGGAGGAAAGGGTCTGTGCTTTCCTTCGTAGAGTTAACCGGCCTGTCCTTGGCTAACCTTGTTCTTTTACGGAGTGTTTAAAAGGGCCGTAAATTACCCTGATGGCTCCCTCCAAAACAGCCTCCAGCTTTTTACAGGTTCCAGCCAGACTGACAAAGCCAGAGCAGGGTGCTGTAATACATTACTGCAGCTGTGTCCCGAGCTACACCCTGTTTGTAATACAGCAAACTATTTTGGCTATATTTATTATGTGGCAAACAGTACACTGTTCATGGAGCGTATTATTTTGATTATATTGAACATGTCTCAAACTCTGCCCTGTTCACTATGTAGTCCACTATACTGGCTGTGTCCCAAACACTACTATATTAGCTATATAGGGCATTGTTTTAGTTATTTTGGCTATATTCCAAACTCCTCCCTGTTTTATATTAGCTATGTCTCAAACATGACCATATTAACTATACAGTACATTAATTTAGCTATACTGGCTATGCACCATATGCGACTATGTTGGTGATGCTGTCTATGTACGAAATGCTACCATATTAAATATAAAGTGCACTAATTTGGCTACACTGTTTATACAAATTGTCAAAAAATTGGAAGTGTTGGATTACAATGATACTCAGAAGGAAGATAAAGGTTATCAGTAACAATAAGGAACTAATTTAGGCTGATATGGGCAATATTTGTTGAGCCACACAGAAGGCGTCGGGCCATCGTGTTTGCTAATGCGACTTGCCAGATGTCTCGGCATGGAGTTGTAGAGCTTCCTAATGATGCAATAATCCATTCGATGCAACTTGAATAATCACATGCAGTTCCTTCAGATTTAGCAGTAGCGGTCGAGTGTTGACAGCATGTCCCAGAGCATCCCATACTCTCAGTTGGGGAAAGGTCTGGGGATGTGGCTGTTGGAACAACACACACTGTTTCATTGGTCATCTCAGTCAAGATAAAAGCATGACTCATCACTGAAGATGACCTGCTGCCATTCTGAGTGATTCCATGACAGCCTGGTATGACACTCTGCACATTCCACACTAACACAACAGCATGAGTGAGAATGGAAAGCATGCGCAACAAGATGACCTTGTGTAGTCAGTTGGGTACAGCTGTACAGCGTCCTAGACAATTGTGAAACTTGAGTTATTTGCATGTTTCATAATGTCAAACCAACCTGCCAAGTTTAATTTCAGTCAGTTGAACTATTCTTTTGACCATGAGTGTATTTGGTTTAGATACTTTCTGTCTCCAACTCTAGTTTGTTTACTGTATAGTACAGTCAGTGGACGTACACTCCATATATGTACATACTCCATGCACACTCAGCAAGTGTCTTTGAAAACATAGTGAGGAACTGTTCAAACTAACTTGTTTCTATGATTGGTTCATGATTTGGAGCAGCTGTGGCCTAAAGGTTAGATAAGCAGGTGTGGAACCAGGAGGTTGCCAGTTCAATCCTACTATACTATATCTATTCCTTAATTTCCCTGAAGGAACCCTCCCAAGGGATTAATAAAGTTCTATTCTAGTTCTATTCTATTCTATTCTGGCTTGTGTGACTGTGTCCTATAAAGCATCCTGAGACCATCACAGGGAGTGAATTCACCCAAACCTTTGCCTAAGAACACTGACATGGATAAAGAATGATATGAAAACAGCCTCCAAGAACATCTTCTCCCAACAATCCAGACACGATTTGGAAATGAATAATGTTTATTGTTTTTGGAAATGTTGGGTCCATGGCCAGAAAGCTCCCCAGGTTTCAACCCCATTGAGAATCTGTGGTCAATCTACAAAAAGGGTGTGGACAAACAAAAACCCATGTAGTCTTATCAACTCTAAGCACTGATTATGCCCAGAAGCTGATGTCCAGCATGATGAGATGAATTGCAGAAGTCTTATAGAAGAAAGGTCAATGTTGTAAATATCAAGTCTTTGCTTAAACTTCATGTTTATATCAATAAAAATAAATAAATAAATAAATGTATGGAATGATTATAATTGTACTTCATTATAATATATAAACATCTGACAAAAGGTTGTAAAAACAATCTGTGCCATTGTCAAAACCTTTGACCACAGCTCTACTTCGGCCAATATGAAGTTCCTGAAATACACAGGAGCTGTCAGAACAGAGTGATGACCAAACCTGAGTAACGTTGGTATAAGAAGAGTTCTGCTTCATTCAAACATTCTTTTCCCTCTAATGATATTCTGCATAGTGTTACAATGCAGGGAATAGTGATCAGGGGACCCTGATTTCCCCCTACAGTACTTTTCTAGATAGTACTCGAATGAAGGGAACAGAGATTAGGGGGCCATTTTAAACACAGCGAGAGAAACATGAGCCCTGGAGAGCAAACAGTGATGGAGCGAAGCTCATAATAACATCGATACACACTCTGATGCCACTTAGAACAGACAGGTAATCAGGAAACACACCCAGTGGAAAAATTATGGCGAATAAGACAACACTTTTCGCATCAAACGTGTTTCTACGCCGATAAAGCACACACATTATCATATTTATTACACAGCCCAGCTCTGTGGAGAGCCGTGTCATGTAATTCATAAAGTGTGGCCTGGAACAGGAGAGTTAATGATATTCAATGAAGCTTCGTTGTATCTTTCAATGGCCGCAATTACACACACACACACACACACACACACACACACACACACACACACACACACACACACACACACACACACACACAATGCAATCAGCATTTCGGTTTCCCCAGTGATCTCTGTTGTTTACCCATTCCCCATCCAATGAATCTTTTCTTTATGGACGTTTATGACTTCACATGTCTGAAATACCTGCAAAGCTTCTCTACAAAGCTCTAATTTCCCTTCATCCCCTCCAACACTTGGAGAAAATTGGCACGCACACACACACACACACACACACACACACACACACACACACACACAGACACACACACACACATATATGGCCTTGGCATATTGTTATGCATGGGTGGGCTTTCACTGTATTTAGAGAAGACCACCACTGAATTATGTGTCAGTGTTGTCAAATAATGCTACACCTAAACCTAATCGTAATCTTTACTACACTACTCTTAATCTTAACCAGAGCCTTAACCTTAACAAAACTAATCCTAAACATAACCCTAACCTTAACCACTCTAATCCTAAACCTCATCCCAGTTGTACTACGTTGAGGACAACATCCACCAAACCATGATACTACCACCACCATGTTTCACAAATGGGATAGGGTTTTTAAGATGGAAAGCAGTGTTTTCTTTTCTCCAAACACAACATTGTTCATTTAAACCAAAAATATCTATTTTGATCTCATTGGACTCATCAGACTTCATATTCAAATCCTCTGCTGATCCTAAAGGTTCATATACTTTGCCACTGGCAGATATGTGATATCGGATCATCTTCCTCACTAAATAATTGACCAAGTGTAATATTTTTGTCTTATTTGTTTGATTTGGTTCTTCTTATCTGCTTTTAGGATCTTTTAGGGCAAATCTATGTAGAAATATAGACATTTCTAAAGAGAGTCCACCCACTTTCAGGCACCACTGTACATAATTTAGTAGTATTTTAAATGATCTGAGCCACATTTCAGTGGTCTGTTCAGGATGAAATGTTTACACAATGTGCAGCTGGTGTTTCTAAAGGGTGTAAAGAAATGAGGTTTTGATATGTCAGTGACAATATATAACCTGAGGAGCAGAAGGAAATCCTTGCAGAGCACAGGCAGTGAATAAATTATCAGAAAAAAGGCCAAGTGTAAATAAAAAAACAAAAAGCCAGAAAGGCGCCGTCTGGACTGTGTGTTCACATGAAGCTTTGAATGCCGTTGCTGATCTCCAGTCAGTCTGCATACAGGCAGCTTCGCTTTGTTTGTTTGTTTGTGTGTTTGTTTGTTTGTTAGATGCACCATTTATATTCACACCACAGATTTTTCCTGTGACCCGCATCTATCTGGGTTACATGTGCAGGTGTGTGTGTGTGTGTGTGTGTGTGTGTGTGGGTCTGTGTGTGTGTGTGTGTAACAGACAGAATCTGGCCCTGTTATACATCAGCCTAGTGAGGGTGCTGTTTGGGATAAAACGGCAGTGGAGGAAGGAAGGAAGGAAGGAAGGAAGGACAGAAGGAAGGAAGGGAGGAAGGAAGGAAGGAAGGAAATACAAGAAAAGAAAGATCTGGAGCATTCAAACATGAAGACATATTGGTATTTGTCAAAAAAATGCACCATTTGAATCAATGGTGGTTAAATTGAACCACCACCTATATCTTAACAACCGTAAAGGTTTTTTTTTTTTTATCAAGTACCACAAAAGTTAGTTTGAAAAATAATATTTTCATCTTCTATGGAGGGAAAAATAGTAATAAAAAAATAATTTTGCTTGTCAGATATAATTAGTTTCAAATTTAAAGCAATTTATCTCAGTTTGAAAAGTCAGGTATGTTGATGAACAGACAGTGTGTATAAACATTGACCTGCATGCAGACTCCAACTGATCAGCAAAGGGGGAGGAGCTAATGACATCAGCGGCACAGATATTGGGATACAGAGGAAAATGAGAAGGAATAGACAGTCTGCTCTCTTTCTTTGCTCTCAGTGTTCAAATTCCAGAATTAAGTAATGGGAAGGGATACTATTACATACAAGAGTAACAAAATTAATCAATGTATTTATTTTTTTTTTCATTTGTATGATCAACTTGTTATTATAAATGTCCTTGTCAGTCTAAACATTACAAATAACTCATCAAAATTCTGACATTTTAGTCCAAAATGTATCAATGATCACGATCAACTTCCAACTGGATTTAGGCCTTATAAGCAAAAAGCAAAGAAATAAATAAAAAATAATAATAAAAAAATACAGGAAGTTTTAGATCAAAACATGGTTACATTCATATCCCACAAAAACTGGCCTAGAGTTCTAAAACACTCCTAAAATGGAAGCTGTCGGGCAAAATGAGCCAACGCTTAGAGGATAAGTTCAACCACTGATATTTGGCATTTCAGTCCTGCATTTTCTGTGGAGTGATGCACTGCCCCAACTGATGATCTGGGGATAACAACAGACACCAAAGGCTCAGCAATATGTGCAGGACATTCTTCAAACACATGTACTGCCTCTCAAGGCAGGGCGACCAACTGGCATTTTTCAGTCGGGTAACTGCTCACCCACACAGCAAGGCTCTGCCAGGAATGTCTCCACCAGTCCGCAACATCGCTTGGTCTGCAAGGTAAACATACTTATAACCAATCAAGCATTTATAGGACCAGCTGAGATCCAGTTTTGGCAACCTATGAATATCCAGGATCTACTGGCCCAGCTGCAACATCTGTAGATAAATGTGCCACAGGATGCCACTCAGAACCTATTTGCCTCCATGCCCAACCGGATCTCATCTGACATTCAGGCTAAAGGCCCAACAGAGTACCAGAAACTCATCCTTTCACTCTAATAGTGTAATCAGTTACATATATCGTCAGAATATTCACACATAAGATTCATTCCATTCCAACAAACCATTCTTGGTGCATTATTTGTTATCAATGAGTGTATTTTGTACATCACTGACTAAGTGACTATGTATTCATGAAATGATCTAATCAGCTTTATTTGCTTTGGTGAATTGAGGCTGTTTTAAGAGCAATGGGAAGCCTTACCCACTTTTAGTGTAGTCTTTCTAAAACTGTTCAATGAGTTAATATTTTGTATAATTTCATATATTTTCTATCATGTTAAACATATTTAAAGTCTAAAAAAATGCAGAAAGTTTTATTTGATTAAGACTTCAATGTATATACCTTAATCCCATAGAACTGATAAGATATAGTATCTACAATATAGTATCTAGTACATCATTATAAATAATAAACAAATCAAACCAATTCCGAAAGATCCACAGAAAGTATGCTGTTCATCACGGGTGTTAAGACTGAAGTTGAATCCAAAAAAAGCAGTGTTTTTGACGTGGTCCAACAGGTTTCCACTTCAGACACAGCTTATCTCTAAAATCATCTCCCATTTCATTTAGGTGTGTTCTTTTTTCAGACTCTATATTTAGAACGGGAGTAGTTAAATATATAGATTTAGTGGAATTAGACAGGGTTAATATATAGCTTTGTCTGTTTTCTCATGTGGTTCCACTTAATCAGCTGGATCAACTATGGAGCAAGTTGAGCTAAAGGACAACTTTTTTTTAGATCTTCATACTTTGTAATCTATTTCATCTTATCTTACCCCATTCCCCTACTTTTACTTCCAAATATATCAAATCTGTGATTAATTCATATTGTTAACACTGCATTTCATCGGTAATGCCAACTGGACTGCTGTACAATTGGTGGTATCACTCCCTTTTCATTTTCCTCAACACATCTGTTAACAAGAACTCTACTGGTGTGGGAATTCAATAGAATATTCAATAGAAAATGATGTGCAGCTCTACAACAGCTCATAAAGCTACAGAATCCAATAGTTATGATCCATAAGGAAAGTCACACCCAGAGCTGCAGAGCTGGCCAATCATGTTATGAAGATCTCTAAGAACAGCTCACATCCAGAGCTGCAGAGTTGAGCAATCCAGCTCTATTTCTATGCTCTATTTCTAGTATCAGACGGACAGAATAGACAACTAGGGAGTGGAGGTAAACGCTGGGGTTGAGGACTTCATGAAAAAACATGGTGATAAATATTAAACAAATGACTGACTAAACGTGACACAAAACATACTGACAATCTCTACACAAAGTTGGAAAACAAAGCAAGACAGAAACAAAAGGACTGAGAAAGACAGGCTGAGACAAAGGGTCTTAAATAGAACAACATGATAACGAGGGGGCAGGGTTAAAAATGAGACACAGCTTGTAAGGGGCGGAGCAAGGGGGGAGAGGAGGCCAAAAGAAACACAACCCATGTGCTAAGGAGCACATGGGGAGAAACTACAATTAGGACAAGACAGGAAGACAGAGGTGAACAGGACTGAAATGACAGACATGGCTGTTGCTTCGTGAACTGGTCTGTGGTATGTGATCATACATGTATCTTTAGCTTCCTTTTGTAGAGAAGAATAGTAAGCATACGTTTTGTATTTCCAACAGAGAAAATAACAGTTGCTCTTCACAGGCAAACATGCCTGATATGAACCATCAAAGTAAGTTAGATGTTTTTACAACTTGCATCAGATTTATGTGCTTTCCAATCAAAGTTTTCAAGTTTTATGTTTGATTGACTCCTCTGGAAAATGTTTGACAAAGTCAAGGTTCAGCCACAGCAGTAGAGGGTCAAATGTCTGATCAAACTGGCTGATCTGGTCTTTGCAGCTGGGATGGAAAACGTGATCGTTCTTCAATAACAACCTTGACTTCATTACCTTTATCGAGTGCAGTAATGATTCAGTACAAATACATGTACCATTACACTCCTAGGATATATGGAGCCCAAGCTAAACTCAATGAAATTTAAAAATATATGAATTGAGATACATACACTTTATTGAGTGTGCATTATATTATATTGACGGCACATTCTCAATTATATGATAGCACTAAATAAATGATTTAATATGTAAATTAATAGTGTTGTGTTTGATGGAGTCTGCTGGCAGTGATATGTGGGACAGTGAATAATCAAATGTTATTATCAGAGTCTAATTAGCATGATTATGGACAGCGTATGTAAGCCCTGATATGAATTTCATTTAATAAAAACAATCAATTCAAAACTGAGATTTGTAATAACTGCTGTGAAGATCTAAATGAGAATGTAAGGATTAAGAAACAAAAACAAACAGTAAAAGTACAAGTATACAATTTCAACAATACTAAAATAAAAACAGACTAGAATAGTGTAGTAGAAATGGTCCAATATTATGTACAAATAAATATAATAAATAAATGAATAACTTTAAAGTAAGTTAAATTGTTCATGTGTTAGAAATAGGTTTGGCTACTGTTCACATTTAATTACTGGTACCTGGAATTCAGTACTAGTACCGAATGACACTTTACTTTCTTTACTTTTGCTGCAATAACAAAAATGTCATTTCAGTTGTCACAAAATTCAAACTTATTATTGATTTATGCATTTTATTATTCATTTAGATCATTTTACACACGAGGTGGCCATGCTGGATGTATTGCCAATGTCATACATGCACAGACCAAAGTGATCTAGGCTAATTCTGCTGTGTTCTGATACTCACTTTACTAGACTGAGTGATGTGCTCTCAGCTGTATCTGGAGCACATGCATTTGAAGGCAAAGGTGGTTTGTTTGTCTTGCATTAGAATGTATGATATGAATGTTTGTGATGAGATTACAACAGCACCATGAAAGAAAGACAGAACTCAGAGGGAAAGTCACATGAAAACTATATTCCACAATAGTACAGTTAACTTTGCCAGTTAATCCCCAGTTCACATGTGTGCTTCAACCAGGTGTTTGCTTAGGATAGAAATACTGCCATGGCCAGAGGGCGCTGTCTGTACTGAATTTTTAAAAATGTATCGACACTCGAGACACTTTCAGCTCACCTCAGCCTTGACCATGTTTCACACCAGAACCAATATTAAGCACAGATTGATTTGATGTGAATGGGTATTTATTAGTGCTGATGTAATTCAGTCAGCATCCTTAAAAGTTCAGACCTTTTTTATGTAATGACACAGACCAACTGTCTTATCTAATATGGACAAAGATGGACTCATAAATGCATGTTTCCAGTTCAGTCTCCGGTCTGTCATTCATTCCTACTCACTTTAATATCTGAAATAAACTGTGCGGTGGTCAAATGTACCAAATAATTGATTGGCAGAGGACAAAGTGATAAAACTAATGCATGCATTTTTATATTCAGAAATAAAAGGTTGAAGAACAAGGGAAAATGGGTTAACTAAACACACACACACACACACACACACACACACACACACACACACACACACACACAGCCTAACAACTGCTAAAGACCTCATAACCTCTTTGCAGCAAGTACTAGATCCAGAGCTCATTAGCATTGGTGACAAAAAAACAAACAAAACAAAAAAAACAATCATGTTTACTGACAATAAAATCAACCAGGACAAAATGCAAAATACGGTAAATACAGCCAGAAGCAGAGGCATAGATAGATAGATAGATATATAGATAGATAGATAGATAGATAGATAGATAGATAGATAGATAGATAGATGTACTAGAAAGAGAGGAAGAAAGCTGTGTCCTCTCCATGCTACTGTCCTCCACTAGTGGGTGCTGTCTGTCTACTGACCACTCTGAGTCGCTGCCTCTGCAGACTGAAACAGTGGAGAATGTCAGATTGAAGGGCTTAAGGGTGGTGGAATTGGTGGGGGTGCAGCAGTGGAGGTGGTGAAGTAACGTAATTAATGAATGTTTTGATTCAGTGGTGTTTAGCTGTGGCACTGCGGAGGAGAATGGCATTTAAACAGGACGAGTATTAATGAATGCACAACTGCCGTTAAAGTCATCATACTGTGTACTAACGAAGAGGAGGGGGTAAGGGTGGGTGGGGGACGTGGATACAGGGACTTGAGGTGCAGCAAAAGAGAGACGGCTTGAAAACAGTGTGTATGTGTATATTTATGTAGGGGTTGGCAATATGGACAAGTATATCTTCAAGATATTTTCATAAAACACAATATACAATATATATCATTTTCCTGGAGGTTAATAAGGACTGTGATGGCTGGTCATATCCACATAGTAAATCCTGCTTGACCAGTTCTGCTGCCTGTGGTAAGTAATATTTCAGTAATACGACTCCTATCCTTTCTTCTCCTCTCTCTGTCCCTGTTCTGATTTCTGCTAAAATGTCTACGAGCAATGGCAATCTGCTCACACACCCAGCTGCTGCTGCACCCACGTCTAGAGACTGCTGCAGGTGCCTCGTCCCACCAACTCCCAGAGAAACAATCTGGAAGCCTCGCACTGAGCTCCCACTAAGGCTAAAGACTCATTGAGCTCCATGCACGAGTGCAGGAGAGGAGCAAGGAGTGTTAGGATTGGTCGAAAATTGCTCTGTCCTAAAACATGCTGAATGTGCCGTAAACACGTCTACTCTCATGTTACAGTAGCCTCCAGAGTGAGATGTTCAAATAAGGAACTCTAGGCCTAAGCCATAATGGGAAAAATTAATGATGTACCCTAGAGGGTCCTGTGGACATTATTCCTCTCCGAATGACACTGGATCCTCGGAATTAGAATCAGTAGATAGAGCATGAAGTTCCCTAGGGCCTTAAATGTGGAGTGCATTGGGCCTCCTTATCATTTCTCTGAATCAACGACAGTAGTTTGGGTTGGTCGTTACTGGTAGTGAAAATGGTATCACTGATTCAAGGTGTTGCTGGTAGGTCAGCTTGTTCTGATGGGAATAGCAAGCATTTTTAAATGTGTTATTCAAGTTGTTTTGGCAGAAGGAATCTGGCTTTCAAAATCTGAGGGAGAAGATATGGAGGAAATGAAGCGATGAAAATAAGGATTTTTTTTTAAAGCTACCTTAAATGAACAAAACTGGAGATGAACACACATCAGATATATACACACATCACCAGTATATACTAGTATAGACCTTTAATTGCAGGCTTATTGTCATGTGACAATGCACAGTTCAGAGGTGCACAGTTCAATTAGTAAGACATGATAAGATTTGTAACGTCTGATTGTTTTTGTTTACTAGACAGTATCATCATTTCAAACACCAAGGACATTTAGAGAAAATATAGGGACAAAGTATCAGGTTGCGCAAGCTGGAAAATCTGAAGACTGACCAACGTGAGCCTCTCACAATGGTTTTTAGGTGGACCTCAAATGTCAGTATCTTGCATAGTTAGGAGTTATCTCACATAGGATAATGAGGGATCAGTACATGGGACAGAAATACTGTGAACCTTAAACAACCTTGTGTCCTCCTTTAAAAGAAAGCCCAACATAACTAAAAGGGACAAAGAAAGGGGTCAGTTCCAGAACCCCAGGACCCTTACATAACTAGTACATTGTAATTATACCTACTATTAAAAGCTGGAAACTGTAAAATGCAACAGTGAAAATATGCTGTTGTTGACACTGGAGAGCAGCACATCACCTCCAGAGTCTGGTTAATATTATTTATGGGAATAATGGTTGCTATGTGAATCAGGCCTTTTGAAGTCAGCTTTTCCTCTGCCAGAGGTCTCAGAAGGGGAGCTAATATCCACATGCGACGAAGTGACATCCAAGGGAGCAAGTATGTATTCATGCTAAACCATCTCTTCTTTCTTTTATCCATGAAAAACAAACTGGACTAAATCAGCTGAAACAAACCGGAGCTAAACACACATTAGAATTGAAATGATGAGCTACGTTATCCGGAAAGATAGATGACTGATCACGGTGTTTTTGTTACAGTGCTAACCCTAACCCTAACCCTAACCATAAACCTGTCCTACAATATGTGTCTTCTATAATGTGAGCCCATCGCCGTGTCATAAACCAGCATATAAAATCAGAGACTTACTGTCTTGTTGTTGTTGTTTGTTTGTTTGTTATTCCAGAAACCACCTATAAAAACAATAAAGCGTGAGTCATTCTGAGACTAAACAAAAGGGTTGTAAATATGCTTGTAATAGTGTGTTTGACCATATCTCACCCAAAACAAAGTCACATACTTGCTATTTATACACGGAAGAACTTAAAATACTCACAAAAGGCTTATTTGGCATCCTTTAAATTTGTCATTCGCAAGGACTCCCATATATTCATACTCTGTTGACATGACCAAAGTGGGAATGGAGAACCACAGGGCTTAGAGTGCTGTCTGCATTAAGGCCTCGGTGCTACTATGTTCGGTGCAGCTCCGAAGAGGAAACACACCACTAAGAAACGGAAGACAGGCATCTAACACAAGTAGAAACAAGGTGGTGGGTCAAATTTCTGCATGCATGTACTGTATTTGCGTGTATGTGTGTGAGACGGAGAATATGTGTGCAAGTTATGACCACCCAGTAGTGCCGAGTAAAATGCTTCAGATAAGCAAGTTGTCGGACTGAGTGAACGTTGCCAGGGGCAAGTCTCATCTTACACCGAGAATAAACTCTCAGACCATCAGAAACCCCTACAGGACGCCGGCTTGGCCTTTTAAGTAAAACATCATCATCAGTGAGGACGGCTGGAGATCTGAGTTAGTCTCAAGCTGTTCTATTCACACAACCCCAGCCATGTTTCTGTAGAACCCAAATAAAAATAAGCTGTATGCTGGGGGTGTCAACAATAAAGCAATAATTTGGCAAATAGAAAAGAAAAATCTAATTTGATTTCCCTCTAAACTCAATCGCAGCTAATTAGCCGAGGCGTGTTTGGTGTCTGGGGTTTGCTGTTTTGCAATGGAGCTATGATACTAATGTAGTTAACAAGCAATATAAGCCACCAGAAGCTGTGTCGATATCTGCCATCAGAATCCTCAACCCTCTTTTTTCCTGGTCTAAATTTGAGTGTGAATCTACCTACTACTGCTAATTCAAGCTATCAACTTGAATTATGTTCATCAATCACCTGATTGGTCAATTATGTGCAAGATCAGTTAAGGAGGTATGAATGGAAGTGTGCAGTTTTTACAAAGACTTAAATGTGGAAGAAACAAGCTCCTAAGAAGCCAGAGGCAAGTAGGCCTAAGGGAATTCCCACTAATGTGAAAACACTCTCATCTTTTGTATAACTGTGAATTTAAACAGCACAATTTCAGCTGCGTACACTACACGGACAAACTCACACACTGTTCCTTCCAAAATCGAGGGTATTATAAACAGTTTGTCCTGCCTTTGTTGGCATAACTAACTCTACTGTCCAGGAAAGGCTTTCTACTAGATTTTGGAGCACTGCTGTGAGTAAGTGAGGTCAGGCTGCTGGATGATCACCACCCCATCTCATTCACAAGGATGACTGCCCTTAACACCACGCCCGGGTCAACAAAGACAACAATGGTGTCGTGCCAGCCTGTCACCATGTCACATCAGATAAGTCAAGCCTTTGTCTTAGTGGAGATGACCAACCAATCCATATGTGGCCAAAAGCCACATCACCAGATCTATCTGAGAGTGTGTGACAATATTGGACATGCTATCAACGCTGCTGCAAAATGTGCTGGAACTGAGTGAGAATATTCAAGCTGCATGGGATGGATGATCCGGAAAACCATTCAGAACCTTCACAACTCCATTCTGAGATGTTATACTGAGAGACACTACTTGTGCATGTGTAGCTCAATAAACTTTGCCCATATTAGTCGAATGTTTATTTTTATTTATATTTTATTATCCTTCCTTCCCAATAGCATTTCAGTCACACACTTCCTTGGGGGTGCATCTAATTTTGTCAACGAGTGTGTATACCTGTGTTGTACAATTTATAGAAAAAATGTGCAAATTAGAGTTTTGCACTATTTAAAAAAGAAATCATCCCTGCAAAATAGAGGGCAAAACATGCCTTCCGCTTGCTGACACCCGTCCACCTCATGTAAGAGACCCAAAATGCCCTAGACATAATTGGGCTCATGACACAATCAGTCAATACATAGATTAGAAGAGAATATTTATGCACTGATTCACCTTCGTTGAGCTTTGTTTTGGACTTTGTTTATGCTGCGCATGTATGATGCTGCTGTGATAATCTACATAAGAGCACTGCGTTCCTGCGTTCCCTTTTCTACATATGCCCGGCAGAATGATGGATCACTTACCCCCCAATGAACCCCCCCCCCCCCCCCCTTCATATTAGATAAAGAAATAGCTGAAGAATTACGTAGATGTCTACATTACCGATATACATTCTTCCTGTGCTTTCGGACGAGGCTCCAGAAGTGTTTTCCTTTCTCAGTATTCCTGAAAAACATTTCACCATTACAGCTTTAAGGTCTTGTTGCAGGCGCAGTGCGATCAATACTTTTTCTCTGTGCATTGCTGCTCTGGCGGACCAAAATGAAATCCAGTGATCTTATTAGACTAAAACAAAGTTATGCATTTAGACCCATGCTCTAACAATCTAGGGCTGCACCAAACACACACACAGACGTTGGGAAATGGGGGCCAGCATACAAAAAGCATAATGCTAACATGACATGGAGCGATTGTCTTAGAGTTACTGAATTTTTGTGAAGCGCACAAACACACAATTGCATTTAGCAGCAGGTTCTTTTCGAAGCTTTTAACCGACATGAGTTGAATATGAAATCAAGAGATCATACTGGGTTGTGAAAAGAAACTAGATATTAATTCTACTGTGAACTAACGCAGAATGTCTTTCCTTCAATAATCAAGATTAAATGAACATCTCAATCAATAATGCTAATGTACCTAACAATGAATGAAAAAGAATAGTCACTAATTAGCATTATTCAAAGGACATGATTTTATTTGGTGGGCACTGGCTTGATGATAAAGGGCCTGTCATCCCGATTGCATCTTCAGTCTCAATGATTCAAAGATAAGTACCTTAATAATCATAACTACAGTCAGTATGTATAAATAAATCAATTAACTATATGGGGGCATTTTAGAGCACGTGAAAACTAAAATTGGTCTTCTTAAATTTTTTAAAAATTCATTTTATTCAGGCTTCAGATTTTGAATCTGTTTATAGATTACAGATGTTAAGTTTAATAATTAAGTGATAACAATATATGCAAGGAATCAACTGGTTCAGTGTTACAGTGTTACAGACCTGTAAAGCGAGGGACCTCAGTAGGCACAGGAGGTCACTGTTGGCTGTTCTCAGAGTGCTGTATCAAAGCATATTAATGGATAGCTGACTAGAAGGGAAACATGTGGTGGGAAAAGGTGCATGAGCTGAGGAATGACCAAAGCCATGGAGAGGATTGTAAAGCGTTCCTAATATCAAACCCCTCCTGAAGCAGGGACAGTGTGAGACTGTTGCTCAGATCTCTTCAGTCTGGTGGAAGAGTGGATGAGCACAGAATCTAACGTGTCTGAAGTCCAGTGTGAAGTTTCCACCGTCTGTAATGGTTAAGGGGGCCATGTCATCTGCTGGTCCACTTTTATCAAGTCCAGAGCCAAAGCAACATCTACCATGAGATTTTAGAACACATCAAGCTTCCGTCTGCTGGCCAGCTATATGAAGTTGCTGGTTTCATTTTCCGGCAGGATTTATCACCAGCTCAAAATAAATAATCAGAGAAACCACATCTCTGATTTATATGAGCTACAAACCATTCAGATCAAAAGTAAAACAAAGTTTTACCTTTTTTCAAGGTAAATCATGAACAAACTTGATGTTTTTCATTATATTACAATTTCAGACAGCATGGTGGCACTGCGGTTAGTGTATGTGTTCCACAGCTCCAGGTGTCTAGAGTTGTGGGTTCGATCCATGCACAGGTCACTGCCTGTGAGGAGTTTGGTGTGGTAGGTGAACTGGCCATGCTACATTGCTAGACATGAATGTGTTTGTGGCACCTTGCAATGAACTGGTGCTCTGCCTTGCGTCCATTGATTCTGGACATGCTCAGGACCCATCCTGACCCTGAACTGGATGAAGCTGGTTTGTTAAATACCAACGCTGCAATTCAAAATATCAAAATACCAGCATAAACAAAATATCAAGCAGGGCAAACCCAAATAAATATGTTTTCTATGTTTTGTAATTTTGTTTTAGAGATGAATATGTATATTTTTGGCAACATATAATTTACAAGTGTGATATTTCATTACATGTCAGCCTTTGGTCTGATATGTGTCAAAATAAAATACACAAATACAGTAAAACCTGAGGGGGAAAGATGAGGTTCGGAGGAAAACAGACACTAATTTGTGATGATCTGTAGAACAGTATGTCACGTGCATAATGAAATGATGCATTTCCACATATAATCACACATGTCCATGTTTCCTCTACCTTCTCTCTCTCTCTCTCTCTCTCTCTCTCTCTCTCTCTCTCTCTCTCTCTCTCTCATATGCTCACTGTCCATACTTAATCCAAACAGCACTATTTTATTACTCCATGTCAACACCTGGTTATGTCTGTGGCTGAGACTGGAATCAGCTGTGGTTGGTCTATTTTATACAGCAGCGACTTACATCAGCTCTTTCTCGATGTTTCAATGATCTGTGCATTCAGAAATGTGTATCAGCTGTTTCAGTATAGCTTTTCACCTGCTGTTGCTGCAGAACTAGAGGTGTTATACTATATTTACGGTTTTCATTTTTGGCTCATCTGTAAATGAGACAAGAAAGATGTCCATCATTTTGGTTTCGGGTGGGCTTGTATGTACAGAAAATGTAAGGAAATATAAGTATTTTGACTACAATGTAAGCAATTTGACTAAAGACTGGATAAACGAAACATCTGAAAAACACTGTTAAGCTCACTTTTAATTGTTCTATGAATCATAAGACATTTTTGTACATATGGGGCCTGTTTACACCTGATATTGAGGAATGTTTTTGGTAATCAGATGATGGATGAAAAGAGGTGTACATTTTACACAGGAAAGTAAAACTTACCAGCAAGTTTAAGAAGAACCCAAAGTATATCCAGATAAAAACCCAGATACCAGCTGTAAACAGGCTCTCCAAGTCTGCACTGATAATGCATTTAAAGTGTATGCAGGCCAATTGTGAGAACCCCTTTAAACACAGAATAAGAAATGGGACACCCTTTATTACTGCCTTCAGAGGTTCCTGATTGGCTGAATGTGCATGTGTTAGATTTGGGTTGGAGCTGAAACCCGCAGGAAGCTAGCTCTCCAGGAGCAGGGTTGGTGACCCCATTCATACTGAAGTCTAAAACATGTATGCCTGCTTTAATAATAGTAGCAACTATGGTTGAAAATTAAGCATTTGTGATTCCTAGAAATATGAAATGATCATATCAATAGAGACTTTATTGGGTCAACTGTTAGATAACTGGACTAGAAAGAAAAAGAAAAAAAGCTTAGCTGTGTGACTCATGATGAAAAAAAAAAGTGAGAACATCTGAGTGATGTTCACTGGGTAAGAACATATTAGATAATTTTACCAGCTATTGGCAGCCATTCCGACTGCTTGGTTTGATTAATAGATGCTTCAACTCCAGCCTCTTTTGCCTTAAAGACATTTCTGAGCCTCTTTTGTGTCTTGAACATTAACAAATAAAGACAGCATTGGATAAAATCATTTTCAGCTCTAGCTGGATGTTTGTGGATGGTGGACCACTCTAATATGATCCACTTTCCGAATGCTATGCAAATAATATCATGATTTGTGGAAGTGCTGTGGTGGTCTCTCTCTCTCTTTCTCTCTCTCTCTGTGTATGAATAGAGTAGAGGTGGTTATAAAGGAAAGATGTAAAAATCACTCAAAAAAATAGTTCTACCTAGAAGGAATCAGCTGACAGGTATGAAACTGGGTGGATAGTTTTGACATTGTTCAACATGCAAATAATTTAAGTTTCACACTCAGCCACACGTGTGACATGAGCATGGATCGCTTTCTCGCTGTACCTGACTGACTAAATAAGTCATCCCGTTGTGTGTGCCTTCCATTCTGACTCATACCTTTGTGATGGTAGCATTCTTTGCAAACAAAGTACACCTCAGGAAAGAGACCACACTTGTTATGCAGATATTACCATAGCACGCTGTTGGTGGTAGATCAGAATTACAGAGGTGATATAGAACCAACAGATTGTGACGTGTGGTGTAACCTGACAACCAATTCAGCTGGCAGCAATGCTATCATTAGCAGACAGCTGCGTGATGCACAACTTTATGTATGCAGACCTTTACTATGATGTCCGGTAACATAACATCAACATTGCCAGGTCACTCAGCATGGCATCGGGTCATTTTTAGCGATGAATTCCACTTTAGTCATGATAAAGAGGCTAAATCAGGCTACATTTTAATCATTTATTGTTTCTGGTAACCTTTATCTTACTTTCCAATGGCATCACTCACTGTCACAGAGTTCTAGTTGCTGAGGCACAACTTCATCATCTCACTTATCACCGTGCCAACAGCAAAAATTGCTCCATTTCAATTTTCTTCATGCAAACGACTGTGTTTAGTGTTCAAAGTGTCATCATTTATTCAGATGTGTTCAGATTCATTGACTGGTCACACCCTGTAAATACAAGCCTTAATGGTCAGTAATGCTGTGTTGTGTTTCCGTGATTCATTAGAATCACAATGTAAAGGATCTTAATGGCTTAACAGATGACCTGTGACTGATTCTGGATGCTTTTGTTGGATTTCTAATTATAACCATAAAGCAAACTCTCATTAGGAAGGAAGTCCATTTGGTTTTAATCCTAATGGCTTTAATGGTTCCTTTCAACAGGAAGGTTAGAGGATTTAAAACCATAGTGGATTTTTTTCTTTTTTTTTTAGAATGATGTCACACAGGGGGATCTTTGAGTGATGCCACTTTTGGTTCCTTTAAGAAATACCACTGCTGAAAAAAAATGTATTCATAGAAACCAAGATCTATTGTCTGGGCCTGGGTATTTCAAACCTTTGTTCCATGTGGTGGGTCTTTAAGCTACCCAATGGGAGCCCACAGTCATGGACCACAGACCCACTAAAAGATTGGTCTTTCATTTTAACTCATGAAGTCACTAAGTGACAAATGTTGGATGCATCACAGGGCAATTCGTTAATAAGTGAACATGACCTAATTTTGAAAAAATTGTGGGTGTTTGGTCAGTGCTTACACAAAACCAGCTCATTTCAAGCACTTTAATAGTATATCATATGCTATTTTTAAACAGTTCTGACCCCATTCCTAGTCATGAAATACAAGTTATGAAATTGTGACATGTATTTATATCAAGATTTTAACCCTAAATATTTCAAGAAGTCATGTGACCCCTTTACTTAATACAACCTCCCATTTACTGTGTGTATATGTATTTGCATATGTTTCAGCATGTTCCATATTACATACAGAATTCCCAATGAATTGCTAATTTATTCTAATCAACTGGCTAAGGAAATGAGGGAAACTTGTTGTTCCCAAGTGGCCAAAATTGGAAACTTTTAAGACCAGCCAACTGTGGGTGCCCCACGCTAATAAGCAAAAGCTTAGAAGGTCATTGTACTATGGTTAGGGTTAAGGTCAGTGTTAGGTTTAGACTGAGATGTAGGTTCAGATCATATAATTATGCTGCTTCCTTCAGAACATTATCAGAAAAAAATATTAACTAGACATTGTATGGCTTATGAAATGCTGTCTCATATTTACAAATTCCTATTGAAACTAAGCTGGGCCTGAACTTTGGCCCACACTGCTGCACATATGCCCATGTACTGGCCTGCTTACAGAATGAGCCACCTTTGCATGTAATTTAATGGATTCCATTATTCTGATCACCTTTCAAAGCTGGGATCATTTTATTCACATCTTATTAACAAATATGGTTCTCAAAAGAACCAGCCATTGACAGTTTGATCCAAAATTTGACAATTTATAGTGCAAATAATAACTTGCCATCTCTTAATGTAGCTGATGGATATTTTATTATGAGTCATCTGGCTGATTCCTATTTGTGTGTTTGTGTTAAAAAAAAAAAGTTTTCTTATGACAGTGACAACAGGAAAATGTACAATAGATGAAATAAGCTTAATTTGAAGCTCTTTCCTCAGTTATTATGAAATTGAGAGAGATATTGTGTGCAAAAGATAGAAAGGCCCAGAGTGTGTTGCTAAGTGTGTGTGTAAGGGCCACTCGAGATCAGAACAACATCAACAATCACTCCAGCAACAAAAAGCCCACACAAAGCAAAATCAAAAGAGGATTATCAAAAGGCTGATAATCAGCAGGCACACTGAGACGCATCTGAATGCATTCAAACGCCTCGACGGAAACCAGTGACCAGAATTACAAAATCCGCACCCGGCGACCAAATAAATAAATAAGTAAACAAGCAGGCCCGATCTAGCAAGCTTAATGAATAAAAGTCTATTTCCTTTCCCCTACAGCGTGCAGCGGATGAGCAGGAGCGGATGTGGAGCCAAGTGGACCATGAAAGGAGATTATCTGAAAGAATGTGTGAGAAAATGCTTCAGTTACTGAAGAGCACTTCCCCAAACAATGACAATAAAGACTTAACCAAACAAACACCGCAAGCAAACCCACGGATATGAAAGAGAACACTCTTGTGACAGGTCAGGCTTTTCTCCACTGCGGTCTTGTTTTATTGCTTTGGTGACCATTCCGTTCACAGTTTTGTGACCATACGAGTGCAGAATAACAACACTGCTGTAAATCAGCCTGCTTTGCACTCTTAAAAATAAAGAGACCAAAAAGGATTATTTAGAGCACTGTCACAGAAGAGCCACTTGTGGTTTCGCAAAGAACCTTTCGATGAGTCATTCTTTAAAAAGCCATTTTTGTAATACATGCAAATATGCCCTTCTTGTGAATCCTACATAAACTCATTGAGTATGAAAGGAAAAAGGAAGGTCAGATTGCAATGCTAATGGGAAGGATGATAAAAGTTACCAGAAACAATAAACTATTAAAAATCTAGACTGATATGATCAATATTTATTGAGCTACACTTACAGAAGTAGTATTTCTCAGTAAGGTGTCGAGCTTAACGCAAAATGCCAGACGTCTCGGCACAGAGTTGTAGAAGTTCTTAATGGTGTCCTGTAATAATCCATCCCGTGCTGCTTGAATATTCTCACTCAGTTCCTGCAACTTGTGTGGTAGGGATGGAGTGATGATAACGGGTCCAGTAGCATCCCACCCATCGGGGATAGATCTGGAGATGCGACTGACCACGGCATTGTATCTGTGTCCTCAAGACAAGCTGTGGAGACAGCAGCAGTGTGCAGATGATTGTTGTCGTGTGTGCTCAGAAAAGGTTGGGTCACTGCTTGCAAGACCTCATTAATGTAATGTTGATCTGTCAAAGTGGCTGTAATGAAGATCAAAGGTCATCTGGCATTAGTACAAAATTGAACCCCACACCATGACATTAATTGATCTTGGTGCCAACCACAGACTGATTGGTTGGTGGTCTGCACTAAAACAAAACTTGTGCTGAAGATGACCTGCTGCCATTCAATGCAGTGCAGTTGCGCAATGAAATTAGTTGATTATTTTTATTTTATTTTTTTTTAATGCAGGTGTTTCTAGAATATTGAGTTGGTTTGTTGATTCCTGTGGACCACAACCATAACCACTTGACAAAGGCCTATGTTACATCATGCCAGTTAACGTTTACTGTATATGTACACGTAGTAATCGTGTTGATGTAACCTTGTTCAGTCATGTGACACTGAAATTCTTTTTGTTTTTCTATACTGCTCACAAATGTTCATGCTTTATGTGCAGTAACTGTGAAGAACTTTTAAAAACACAATATAAATCTATACTAATTACATTTTATTCTGATATACAGTGTACTAAGCTGAGAGCACTTTATGAACAGGTACATGAAAGCAAAATTTAGAAGGTTCTTCAAACATGTATTATTTTTAAGGACCATCCATTAAATTTTTTATGGAAACCAAAAGTGGTTCTTCTCTTGTATCACTTCAAAGAATCCTTTTTGACACTTTTATTTTTAAATGTTGGAGATCTTTTGGGGGTTTGAAGATGATGCAGATTCTGGGATTAAACCAGCTGACCTATTTTCCCTTTAAATGAAATTAATGTCACTGTGCATTTGACACTTGTTTTTGTTCTTCACCGAAGCATGAAATGTACATCTCAGTAACGTCAGCACTTTCTTCTGAATTCTAATTCCAGATTAAAGATGTTAGACAGTGAAATGACATCAGCTCAGGATCAGTACCTTTGCGGCAGGTAATGTTGACACTCTTTATTCGAAAGCCTTTGATGTGTAATGAAGGCCTGACTTGCATAAACATTTTTGGCTCTCCAATCCCTGTCATTCTTTCTAGTGCTAATTAGGTGTTAAACATTACAAAATGATGATATTCATCTCTGCTTGCCTCATGTATAAGCTGGTGGGGTGATTTCGCCTTTGCTTAATTGAGAAACACGCCCAGAGCACACGGCTTTATTATGAACAGTGCTTACGGTCAACAGAATCATTTCATTTCATGATGATTATCATTTCATGATGATTCTGATGATTATATTTAAACAGATTTAAATCTTAAAATATGGCTTAGAAAAACAAGGCTTCCGATAGGCCCGTTTGTCACTGACTTTACTTAAATCGATCAACTCATCGTGAAAAAACATGGAAGCTAAGATTAAGATCTTGATCTGACCTATTTAATTCAGAGTGAAAAATAACAACAGATAAAGCTCATTATTAGAAAACAGTGTAAAGGGACAGTGACTTTATACAGTGACCAGGCATAGCATTAAAACTTCCTGCCAAATATTATGTAGATATTAAAAACAGAAACATAAATACTATGAGAACGTTCTCTACAAATTGTCTGACTGTGGAGTCTAAACTTATTAGAGATGGTTTTGTAACCTTTTCCAGCCTGATGAGCATCAAAAATGCTTCCTCCGAGTTCCTCATAAATCTTCACTTCCACAACACTTCCACAATGCTGGTGCATGTTGTAAAGATCAGACTAGATAGATCCCTGTTCTTTAAAAAAAAGTGAGCCAGCAATCAAACCTGATTATCATTCCATAAAACTGGTTTCCATAGGTCTGAGTGAAAGAACATCTAATCATCAATCAGGGGATATGCCGATTGGCCATGTGACTGGCCATGGCATAGTATCTGTGTCTTCAAGGCGAGCTCTTGAGATGGCAGCAGTATGTGGACAAGTGTTGTCCTAGTAGAAAAGCACACCATTGTGTGTGTTCAGAATTTATACGGGAACTGTTTGAAGGACCTCATTAATGTAACGATGGACTGTCAAAGTGCCTGTAATGAAGATTAAAGGTGATCTGGCATTGTACGATTGAACCCCAACACTATTACACGAGGCCTTCTGGATGTGTGACATGTGACAACATACCATTGATCTTGGTGTTGACCATGGTTCCTCCACACACAGATTCGTTGTTCATCTCCACCAAGACAAAGTGGGACTGAAGATGACTTGCGGCCATTCTGAGAGACTCCATGACAGCCTTCTAGGTGCAAATATTGTTTTAAAAATGAGTTAAATGTCTTTTTTTTTACAAGATTTAAGATTTTTTAAGTCAAGACTATCATGATTGCTCTGTACAGCATGTGTTTGCGTATGTGGTGTGTGTGTGTGTGTGTGTGTGTGTGTGTGTGTGTGTGTGTTTTACACTGCGATTTCTGCATTTGGAGCAGAATGTAAGAGCAGAACTGCAGGTTCAGCCCTGTGGGAGAGTGTATGGAGAGTGTGTGCGCTTGTGTGTGACCGCTCTGTGAATGTGAACCGCGGTCGACCGGCTCTGGCTTCACACTCCCAGAGGAACTCTTAAAGAACAAAGAGGAACGTTCTGCTTTCTTGTTTGTCTTGAGAAGGCAGCATATGTGGCCTGTTGATAAGCATATGCACCAGACAGAATGTGTTACAGCAGGAGTGTTCATATAGCACACTGAGGTGCATGTGTATGCGTATGAGAGAGAGAGAGAGAGAGAGAGAGAGAGAGAGAGAAAGAGGAAAGCATGCCCTGTTACGCTCAGAGGTTCATGACAGCTTCTGTGCTGCATTAGATGGGTTTATCATCCAGGAAAAAGTAGATTTCTTTAAGCGAAGGATCAGCAAAACATTATATTTAGCTGCTCGATTTTCCCTCCTTGTGTATTTGAGATTATTTAACATAGGAGAAAGGTGTGTGAGGTATTTTACCCGGAATTATTTGAATTGTGAAAATTATTTCCACACAATTAACAATCTTTCAGAATCAGGCAATTCTGTTAAGCCAACAAATTTCAGTTTTTAAAACGTAGTCTGCTTTCAAACTCAGTGCTAAATGTTAAACTTAATGTAAGAGAGATGAACTTCGCTTATGCTGGCTTAACTCGTTTTCCTAGAACTGGCTTAACCCTAACAAAAAAAACAATTTAATAACAACTTTATTTTACATAATTAGCCGATTGATTCATCAATTAAATAGGAAAAGGTACCGTTCTTAGTCTGTCATTAACTAAATCGTCCCTACATTAAAGAGGCATTATGTAAGAATTAGCATTTTTTTGTTCTTTTTCCCACTTTTAACAACTCACTTTAACCCCCCTGCAGCAAACACACCACTAGTATCATAACAGTAATAAACTGCACTATTAGTACAATCCCCTGGACAGCTGTACACATGCTTTTGTTGACAAGCTGAAAGATGCAGAATCAGCATCTGAATTGAACGTATCACAGGTCAGTGAGCATCAAAATGATTTAGAAGCTGTTATTGTAAAATACAAACAGCTTTATACTGTAATATTTCATCAATAAAATGTCTCGTCCTTTTGCACATCATAGTAATAATAGAACAACTTTGCTCAACTCGGTGTGAAATGGAACAGAATGAACAAGTGAGATGTTCTTATCAGCATTACGTGTGCCATACCAGTCATGCAGATATTGTCGATGGCAGTGAATTGAAGAAGGCCGGCATCAGTGACATGAAGGATCTGGGAGCCCTACATAAACCACAGAGAGGGAGAACCGACAGATTGTCCAATGTGGAGCGGTCTGATAGCCAATGACTGCTGTCATCCTGTTAGTGCCAGTACCATTGGCAGAAGTGTACAAGACGCAGGACTACATGAATGCAGACGGTTACGATGACATCAGTGTCACCAAACACAGTAAGGGTGTTGTGCCAGACTGTAATGGGGTCACTCAGAATGGCAGTGGGCCATCAATGAGTGTTTATGAATAGAATTCTGAATAAACAAATTCTATATTAGTCAATATTAAAGGCACAGTAACAAAATAACCTGTTTAACCGTAAATGATAAAGTGACACTGGAAAGTGAGTGTGGTAGAATGTACTATTGCGGTTCGCTCTGTAAACCCACACGGTTGTAAGTGGACATCAAGAGGGGGAAAATAAAATGCAGGGGAAAATGTACGATACAGGCCCTACATTCTCTTTAAGATACTACACCCAAACTAGGTAAGAGTGCAGTTTTGTCTGATGCACCAGTCTGAATGAGAATAAATGCTCCAATTTTGTGTAATTCACTCTTTTCCTCATCATCGTGCCACTCTTGCTCGTGATTGACAGATGATACTCACCTTTCTTTCCTTATCTTTTTCATCCCTATAAAGATGATACATGCAGCACCTGTCACAGTCCCTCACACACACACACACACACACACACACACACACACACACACACACACACACACACACACACACACACACACCAGGTCTGCCTCCCCAGCATTTCCCCACTGAGATATCAAACGCCCGCCACTTTCATGTCGCAGCAGAACGAGCGTTTATCAGACGCAGTGTTTAGCGTAAGCGTCTCCCCTGATGTCTGAAACTCGCCCCTCCCTCCACATCACAGGAAGCAGCCCAGAACACCTCGCTTTCATTTATTAATTACCCGAGGTGGGCTCTGCATTTGTCAACGCCGTCATCGATTAGCCCCCATGGACGACGTTGACGGATGAGGCGGTGATAAAGACAGAAAAATCAAGGAGCCGCCGTCCTCCACCGAGGAATGGGCCGATGACAGCCGCCATTGTTCTGCGCTCACACGACTTGAAACAGTTGCCAGGGGCGATACACCTCTCATCAGTTCCTCACACAGATCAGGCTGAGCAAAAGGGACGGATCAGCCTCAGAGTGAAAAAAAAAAAAAGATATGAGCACAAAACTTCACTCTGCCTGCAGAAAGGAAACAATTGTAGGGTGAAGTCAATCGTGTCCTTTAAGAGCCCAATGGGTAAAAATTAAATAATGAATAAATAAGTAAATAAATAAATAAATACACAAAATAATAATAATAATAATAATAATAATAATAATAATAATAATAATAATAAAAACAAGAGTTTTATGTAGAATCTAAACATAGTTCTGTGAAGTCATAAAACCTTGTGTGTCTCAAAATTCAAATATGGTGAATAAGATTTTTGATTATTTAATACAAAAATGTAACTCATATTATATTTTCATTACATTTAAATCGTTTTTTTTTTTGTTTTTTTTTTTTTTAGATTTCTGGTTTTCATAAGCTATAAGCCATATTGATCAACACTAAAACAAAACAAATTTAAAAAAATCTTTGACATGTCACTTTACATCGTTTTTTTTACAGTTTTTTTAGGACTACTTTTTATATTATAGCACCTTTCAGGATATTACTGACAGTGAAAGCCTGTGCCACTGGCTGCAGCACAAGCCCAAAGCATGATCTGTATACGTTTGTGTTTAACAGTTGGAGAAGCGTTCTTTTGGTTAAATTCTGCATCTTTACAAAAGTTACAGAAAAAACAAGCTATAACTCAACTTCACGAGTCACCTCAACTTGAATTGCATCAGTTCATATATTTCTTTGAAACATTATGATGCCTTTCTTCTCATAACTCTTCCATGACGTTTGCCAGCTTAACTTTTTCATCACCTTACCTAAAATGGTGACTTACATATTTGAGTCTCAAAGACAATGATGAAAAGGAGAACCAATGATCAGAAATCATGCAAAAATGAAGCGCAGCAGTTTTTGGAAGTAGACTCCTCAGAGTCTTGATATTATATTTTAAAATCTGTAAGTATTAACCTGTTAGTCGTAGTCCATTGATAAGATTGATTGGAAATAAAACTTTGCAAATCTTGAAATATAAATCATATAGAAATTATTGTGTTTATGGTTCTAAGGTGATAAGCTCCCTGACAAAAACGTGTCACCTTGACGTGAGCTGTAGCCCAAACAACCGGATTTCTGTCAGGTTCTAGGCTTGGGTTGTGTATTGGACATGCTTTACTAGCTGGATACATGGTAAAAAAAATGGTTGAAAATGTTAAATGTCTGTTACAGGCTCTAAATAAAATACTGAACTTCAAGCTTCAAAAATCTTGGCATAACAGTTTAACAAATTTCCCAGTGCATTGCTTTTGGATTAGTGCTAATAGTCTATTAGAATCTGACAGGAAAACAAACAGAAATGAAATCTTTGCGAATGTCCTACCAGGAGATAATATATGCCTACGAATACCTTTCTTTCTTCCTTAACGTGTCTTTAAAAGTCCTTTACTCACACAACCCTTTGCAGCTTTACAGTTGCATTGTGCTTTCCACCATCCACCTTTCTCCCTGCCACCACCAGTGCAGTCTCAAAAGTCTTCCAGGGGGTTGGCTCCACCCTGCCTTCCATACCCAGTCAGATCTGAGAGGGTCCAGACATTTCCAACTATGGGACCAATGCCAACGGCTTTAACTCATGAATATTAACATTCAAATTGTACACCTTTGGTCTTAATGAAACATTTCTGCATATAATAAAACATCTCTTTCCTATTTCTAATGTTTTTCTTATTTGTCCAAAAAAAAAAAAAAAAATCATGTATCCAACCTTCTTACTTAAGTGCTCTAACAGGGTTGGATGAACTTTAGAGAACACTGCAAATATCCAATTCAACCTAATGAGAAACTGTAGCTCACAACTTGGTTTCTCTACAAAAAACCCAATATGACTATTTGTTTCTTCTGATTTCTTTTTTTTATTTTACTTATTTTTTTTATACGTGTGAAAGGTCACACTGTTACTGTACATTTTATCCTTGTGTCATTATTTTAACACCTTTGCCCACATGATCATTTGCTCCTCTTTGTGCAGCAGTTTATGCATTTTGATGAAACATATAAAAAGTGTGTTCGCAGTCGCTGGCGATTTTATTTTCTAAAGTTCTCATGCTCTGTAATTTATACCACTGCAAGTATTTTTTTTTCTTAGTGTAAGTAGTGAGAAATGGCTCAAGATGAACAGAGACAGGGTTGGTCACTTGGCGAGACACACATTTTCAGAATAATTAGTTGTCATGTTGAAGAAGGGAATTAAAAATGCTGCAGTGGGGAAGCGATGATGGAGGCTAACAAGGTCACGGCCTAATCATGCTAATAGGACACGAGAGAATCTGTTTAACACACAGAATATTCAGGATGTTCAGGAAACAGCCTCTGCTCCTTCAAGCACTCTCTAAGAGAAAATGTCCAAAAAAAATGTCCTTCTAGCTACATTCTCGTGACTTTGCCAATGTGACTGGAATTCCAGTATTACATCCAAATGCTCAGGGTGTGACACGTACCTCTGGGCGATTATTTATGCGTGGCAGAGATGCTTTGGTTGGGGGGAGTGGTGGTGGAGGTGGTGGTGGTGGTGGGGGGGAGAGACAGGGCAAGAGAGAGAGGCTGTGAAAGAACTAGAAGGAGAACATGCTGTTTTCTTTAGATCGGGATGTCGGCCCCAGCCAGTGGGACTATAACTCAAACTCACTGATTATTCAGAGGATGTTGCTCAGCAGTGTCCAAGGACGAGGTCCTGCTGCTGCGCCTCAGGAAAGAGCAGGAGGAGTGGGGCCGCGAATTAATGAAGGAATCAAAAAGCCGAGCTACTTTCAGCCCTGAGAGAAAGATCCAGAGCCAGGGGAACTGGGCCACACAGAGAGCGCCCTCTGGTGGCAACTTTAGTGGACATGAAAGGCTGTTGAGGACTGATCCCATGGCTAAATTATGCCACTAAGTAACTTCACAAGAGTAAATGTTGAAGCTTTACCATGAATAAGGTTGTAGGACTTGACTAGAATTGGGATAAGGTCCCTGTTACATTCAAGATAAAAGTCCAGGGGTCTGTCTAACAAAGCAGGATTATAGGAGTGGGTCACTTTTTGACAAGATACAATATCTGAACAAAAGTATTGGGACAACTTCTCGTTCGTTTCTTCTGGGGATATTAAAAGAGTAACTGTCTTTATTGTCCAATAAGTATAAACCAATAAAATAAAAATAAACAAAAATAAATTCTACTCAATTCTGGAGCATGTCTGTAAGAATTTGATTTAATTCATTGAGCATTAGTGAGTTCAGGATATTGGATGATCACCTCCCCACCTCATCCTCAACTAAATAACTGCGGGGTGTGTGACACGCTTCATAGATTGAGAAGAGGTGCTACAGTCCAGTAAACGTCTTGTTCAACTAGGTAAAAGGAGTGATTGCATTTGTGCCTAAGTGCTGAATTTGCAGGTGTAGTGAGGTGTATGCAACAATCATACAAGTCTACCAGTGACAAAAATCCCAGTCTAAAGGAAATTCTGAGCAGAATTGTGGCTGAACGATGAATGTGATGGACTACTACGTGTGTGTCATGGCTTGTGAGTCATCACTTCCAGATAAGACTTGTTTCTAGAGCTCAATGCAAGTCCTTCACAACCAGTTTCTGAAACACTAAGTACCATCACCATGAAGCAGAGAGGCAAACAAGAGGCTCAGTTTTGTCTTTCAGAAATTCTGACAAGGATTTCCTGTAGAGTGTGAGCTTTGCCACTGCTGGTAGACCTGTATGACTGTATGTTTCAATACACCTGCGATTTTACACACATTGAACAAGACATTCACTGCACAGCACAACCTCATCTCAATCTAGAAATCCTGTTGCACACCCTGCAGGTATTTATAACCTGTTCACCCTCATATCTGCAGGAGCCTGAAGTTACTACCACATGCAAAGTGAGCACCATTTCTCTTAAGCATATCAAAATATTAGTTTTTGTCATATTACCAAGCCCTATGTTCTATCAGATACATTATTAATGAAACCGAAAGTGGATGTTCTACGACATTGCTCAAAGAACCCATCGAAGCACCTTTATTTTTAAGAGTGTAAAGACGAAAGGAGATTTTTTTAAATGTTTAAGATGTTGCTTCAATCAAAATCTTCCCAGTGGGAGCCAGGCCACTTAAGGTGAAGTTTCATCAGCTCTCTGAGTAACACACTATGGGCTTAAATGTCCTTTTTAATCAAATGAATAATGTCCAGACGTCCTGGACACTCCAGTTTGCTGAGAGATGCAGACAGAGGAACTGGAGACTTTCAGGATTGATCGTCTAATTGCATTTCTCTCTCTCTCTCTCTCTCTCTCTCTGTCTGTCTCCCTCTCTCCATTCTCTGTCTCTCATGGAGTCTCTCTCCGTTAGCTGTTCTCATATGAAGGTCAGTCATGTCCACAGCAGTGATTTGTGTATATCTGCAGCGACACAAGTACACAGTGCACCTCGGAGCATGAATCCAAAACAGATCCATCCTTAGTCCCTAAAAATTGTAATGACGTCAGTCTGACTGGCTTTGAATTCACTGTTCAAGACTTCTGAAGAGGATTTTGGAACATGCTCTGTGTGTCTCTCTCTGTGTTTTGTGTGTGTGTGTGTGTGTGTGTGTGTGTGTGTGTGTGTGTGTGTGTGTGTGTGTGTGTGTGTTTGTATGACAACAGTGAAAGCCCACAGATTTATATGGGACAGTGAAAGTGACTTTCATGTATTCACTGATATTAATATAATTTACACACGTACTTGATTTATTATCATGGATTTTTCTACAAAGGGATGATGAGGTCATCACGCTCATCTTCCTGGAAACAGGAACCCAAGATCATTCCATTTTATACCAGATTTACATGGAGAGGATGATCTCTAACACAGTTGTTCTGTAAGCTGAATGGTTAAATTTGTCATGGTGAAGTTCTACTTGTGGTGAGACAAACAGACAAATAGATTAGAGCTGTGTTTCCTAAACTTTTTACAGATTTCAGATTTTTGGCAAATGACCTTTAACACAAAATAAATCCCCAATGTGCTGAGTTGCTACATATCACAGTAATATAACAAAACAATTAGGTATGCTTATGAACTTCACATTCTCAAGGGACTCGTGCTCAAATAGGCTAAAGTTCCAGGTGACATCAAGGAGCAATCTTTAAAAAACAACCAATTACTAACTTTGATTCTAAAGTTAAGAGTTTTAATCCTGCATTCCGGAATGTTGTCTCATCAGCCTTAATGAGGCTGAAGTTCTGCATTCTAATTTTCCAGGTGCATTTTACAGATGCCATAGAATGCACTTGATGTATAAATAGTAAGTATGCAACTGGTTGGGGTGAAATGCTCGGATGCAGTTTTAGATGCCCATATACGAGCAGTACAGCATAGCATAGTCTATCATACCATAGCATAACATTGTAATTACTCTTCTGTACCAGGCTTCGCAGTTCTCTCGTCTAGTGTACCAAACTGTTGATCTTACCTCATATATTATACATTTCATATTTGTAACTTATAACCTGAGATCCACACTTCAAATCTCAGCATCAGAATAACCTACAGAAATGATACAAACTAGCATACGATGTACCTTTTCTAACCATTGTGGGTTATTGTTCTCCTTACTGGGAGAGCAAAGCTCAAACCCACTTGTTTCCAACTGAATTAAATCCCAGTTTAAATTCCAAAGGTGCCTTCCAGTGCATGTTTACTGCTCTGTCCATTTTCAACCTGCATACAGACTCTGACTGATCAGCAAGGTGTGGCAGGGCTAATGACCTCACTGACTCACTGACTAATAGTGGGTTATAGTGGGAAATGAGAAGGAAATCACTTGCTCTCTTCCTTTGCTGACACAATAAAAGTCTTGAGAAAGCATAATACCACTATATACATAAATTTTAAAAATAATATAATATAAAAAAAAGTATTTTGAGGAATGTACTATTATGTATTATTACGAATGCCATTGTGTCATGGTGTGGGGCAATTTCCCAAAATCTGCAGGAACTGTGAGAATGTTCAAGCTGCATGGGATGGATTGTCATAGGACACCATTAGGAATCTCTAATGTCATTCCAAGACATCTGGCAGGTTGAGTTAAAACCAATGCCGTCCTGAGAGACACTACTTCTGTATGTGTAGCTCAATAAATGTTACTCATATCTTATCATTTATGAACCATTTTTTGACAATGGATGTGTTCAGCTTGAGTTTCTGATAGACTGCTTACACATGCTGAACATTGTGTTTTCTTCTTCATTTTCTGTGTTCACGGTGTGTAAATGAGCAAAGCAGAGTTTGATCAGCCTGAATCAAAGATGAAGCAGATCCTTGAAAAGTCATGAAATCCTAAGTCAGTGCATGTACTGAAACATCACACATATCGTTGTCATCTAATGAAAAACATGCATCTCCAATATGCTGACTTTTCTGAACAAGGCAAACACGTTTTTAATTTTGAATGGACGTTAATGGGAAGAAAGGGTTCATTCCAAGAACATTTAAAGGGTTCCTATTGGACGGTTCATCCAGAATTGCTTGCAGAGTGTAAAGAGCAGATACAGGCTTCAAATGACGGAGAATGCATGTTGTTTATTGGACAGCAGGGATATGAGTTTGTGAGAATGTTGGAATGTTATGTGGAATCGCATCACACTGTAACGTGGTGGATCAATTCATTATTGAAGCCACTGCTCTAGTTTGAGAAGGTTATGAATTTTGCTCTGTTTGACTGAAGTGACTAAAGTAATGAAAGCGAGTTGTTTATTAGTCCGTATGGCTGTACAGGAGATGCATATGTCCTTGTCCCTCATGTGCAGTTTAAGATTTTAATAGCGTGGGTGTAATAATATCCAGTCTATTAAGCCTGCCCATGTTTTTTAAAGGGCCTTTAATTAATGCACACTGTCTGGCTTAATCGGCCAATTTCATTTTTTTAACACACCCTGGAAAGTTAGTGAGGCTATTTTTGGACAGAAATGGTTGATCACCTCCTGCTCTGTTTCTCAGCCAGTTTAAGGAGGGCTGCGATTTTTTTTTCTTTCTCTGCACTGCTTGACCAAAAAGCTCGCTGGTGCCACTGTGACACTCCCTCATCTGGCTAAAATTACAGCAGCAGTGTGGAGACAAATGAGGAGACTGTAGAAGACTAAATGGGTTCAAGAGCCCGTCACTGTCAGCCATTACAAGGTCAGAGATGCATTTAAATACTGTGGAGGGGAGAGAGAGAGAGAGAGAGAGAGAGAGAGAGAGAGAGAGAGAGAGAGAGAGAGTGGTGGGGGGAGGAATAGAGAGGAGAAATAAGAAAGGGGGAGAAGACATTGCAAACAGGGAGAAGACAGAGGGAAGGAACTAAGAGAGGAGTGAGAGAGAGAGTGAGAGAGAGAGAGAGAGAGAGAGATTGGGGGGATTGAGAGAGAAATTGATTGAACAGATCCAATGTCCCGCTCTCCTCATTAGACTCATTTCTCTGCAGCCTGGGGTTAATCACACACACACACACACACACACACACACACACACACACACACACACACACACACACACACACACACTGTTGTTTCAGTTACATCATAATTAGTGCAGTGGGGAAAGCAATCTGCAGTTTATGAGATGATACTGTAGTACCATTTTTCTTTTACATAGTGTGACATACACACACACGCACGTGCACGTGCACACACACACACACACACACACACACACACACACACACACACACACACACACACACACACACACACACACACACACACACACACACACACACCTTTGAATCCACCAATACCTTGGTAAACACATACACCACAGCAGCAACTTGGCAACCAACAGCTGTACCATTGCAACACATTGGCAACCACCTACACACACCTATGCAACCACCAGTTATACCATATGCAACACCTTGGCAACCAACATCTATACCATAGCAACACCTTGGCAACCATTGGCCCACATCTTAGCAACCAGCAGCTATACCATAGCAACACTTTGGCAACCATCTATCCACACCTTAGCAATCACCAGCTATATGACACCAACACCTTGCCTACCTACCAATACTTACATCACAGTAACACTGTTGCTCTGCAATCTCTATTTAAATCAATAAATGGATTTGTAGCAAAATAACTTGCAGATATGCTAGAAGTAAATGAATCTGGTAGGCCTCTTTGGAAATTTGGAGTTAGAACCAAACTGGGTGAAGCAACATTTAGTGATTATGCCGCTAAATGATGAAACAATCTCCCAGATGACAGTAAATATGCTCTAAACATAGCTGTTTAAAAGTCCGGTCTTTCTTTCCCTCCAACTTTCTTGTTTTCCTGTGCCTTTGTTTAGCACTGTATTTTATTGTTGCTTCTAATTTCATGTTTTTATTTATTTCTGTTTATTCAATCTTGTTCTCTGTTTTAATTTCCCACTTTTATATGCTCTTTATTACTGTTTTGTGTTTGTTTAGGTGCTAGATCCCACTCTTTTATTATTCTATTTTTTTTTTTTTTTTTTTAATTTTCTGTACGTGTGAAGCATTTTGAATTGCAAATGTGTACAAAAAGTGCTATACAAATAAATTTGCAGTGCCTTGTCTTGCCTTGAATCTCTCTCTCTCTCTCTCTTTCTCTCTCTCTCTCTCTCACACACACACACACACCCCTCTGGTTGCATTTTGGGGATTGGTTTAATTTGGTTAATGACTCTGTGCTAATGACCCGGCTCAGGGGTCAAACCGCAGCGTCTCAGGAATTAATGAAAGGACAAGAGAAGAAGGGAGGATGGACGAGTGGATCAGGGATGAGTGTGGAAAAGGGCAGTGTATGTGTGCATGTGTGTGTGTATGTGTGGGTGGGTATTGGTGTGGGCAGGGGGAAGGGGCTTTGTCTTTGCCAACAAACAAGGACACATGGAGATTAATCGTTTGGCATCGGCTAATTTAGCCATTCAGCTTCAAACACTGATGCTAGAGCATGAGTAAGAGAATGTTTATTAAAAGCGAGAACACAAAGAATGTTCTTAAGCAAAACAACACCAGAGAGAATGCATTATCACAAATGTCATCGACCTTGAACAGTCTATTAATCTGCAACAGCATTACAAAATAAATAATCTAAGGAGAACTGAGGACTGGAGACCGACGCAGATTTCTAAAGGCTCTGCTCTCACCCACATACTATACCTATTCCTATAATGTGGCCTGGTGGATAGGGAACCAGCCTTGTGACTGGAAGGGTGCCAGTTTGATTCCCTGAACTGGCAGGACATGACTGAAGTGCCCTTGAGCAAGACACTTAACTCCCCAGATGCTCCCCAGGCTCCCCATGGATAGGGCTGCCCACTTCTCCAAGCATCGTGTTAACTGGCCCCTAGTGGGTGTGTATCACTGTGTGTGGCTAGGTTAAATGTGTAGGGAAAATTCCACGGTGTGCAAGAACACAGTGAGTCTAAGTTCAACTTTACCTTTACCTGGTAGTTGGAGAGTGGAATCTGTGCTTTGGGCCATCCATAAAAGATCTGCATTGCAAGCATTTCTGGACAAGCTGAGAGATACAGAACCATCACTGAAAGTGAAAGAATGTGAACAGTACAGTAATAATATTTGTGAGTCCTTGCAAGCATTTTGCTGCCCTCTTCACCAAAGTTACATAGTGCTAGAGATGACATGCTGACCAAAGACAGTGACACTATTCTCCCTATGAGTCAGTGTTGCACTGCACCAATGTAGCTGTAATTGTGTAGGTAAAAATGCTAAAATGCTAAAAAATGCTAAAAATGCTAAAAAATGCTAAAAAATGCTAAAAATGCTAAAAATGCTTCATTTTAACTGTTGAAAAGTGTGTTGAAAATCATCAAAAGCTTCTTTTCCACTGCAGGGACAAACGATTGCGAGCACAGAAGGTAACCGTTCCAGTGACTTCTCCACATGGACATGGTTTGGCACTGAACGCTTACAAAACAAGCTCAGCTCAATTTTAGCTAACCATACTTGGGGTCCAGCTCGCGTGAAAAATTACTACTCAAAACCATTCTGAAGGCAGCTCTACCTCTGAGGCAGAATAAACACTACTGTTTCAGAGAATAACCAAATAAATAAACAATAGACAGGGCTTTAGAAATGTGTATCTGCTCCTCAGAGCTTTAAATATGGACGCACTGCATAAAATCTGTGCAATTGAGAAAAAAAAATGGTATTTTTGGTCTGGTGGTTGGCTTCTCTGTAACTGCCTGGAAAAATAGAAAACTTCTAAGGCAGCATTTCATAGCCAGCCCTTTTTCATTCCAGTTCGCAAACCTAATTTTGAACTGTTCGGCAAAAAAAAAAAAAAAAAAAGTTCCAAAACCTGGAATTTTTGTTCACAGCGGGAACCAAATATTAGTAGGTTTTTCAGTTTGAAACCCTGTGGGCGTTTCTAGTTTTACAGGAGCAAGGAGCAATACCACAGGTCTGGCACATTGTAGTTTTCTACATCGTCTTATTACCAAAAGTTGTTCCATGTTTGATCCATGTTTGCGTTTTGGAGAAAAAAACAAAACAAAACAAAACAAAACAAAAAAACAAGCAAACAACATAAAAACATCTATAACAACACAAAGCGCCCTCTGTTGTTGACACATTCTATGACGTATACAGTATATGTCACGTATCTGTCCTGGCCATCTTCTGTCTTGTCTTTCTTTTGTCTATCTCCCCTTGTGGTTCTGAGCACATGTCCTGTCTCCACCCATTCCCGGCTGTGTCTTATTTGTCCCGCTCAGTCATGACCTTGTTCCAGTTGTATCTAATGTTCTTATGTATATAAACCCCTCTTTCCAGTCAGTTCCAGTCTACTTGTTGTCTTGTCTACTTGCCTCCCAAGCCTCTTATGAGCAAGCCAGCGGGCAAGAGTGGCAAAGAAAAACTCCTTCAATCTAAGGGGAAGAAACCTTGGGAGGAACCAAGGCTCAAAAGTGGAACCCATCCTCCTGAGGAGCATTTTAATGGAAAAGGCCTATGATATGATAGTGTCATGTGCCCCTACTGGTGTGTTGCTGTAGCATGCATTAAAGAATGCATTTATAATATACTACCATAATGAACTTCTAATTTGAGCATTGGCTATTTAGTTATAGAGAGTGACCACAGCTACAGTTACATGGTTTTAAGCCTCCATCAGTTCTGCTCAGATGAGCAGATATACTTTTTTAAGCTAAGTTTACTGATTATTTTAATTGGTTATTCTTTAAACCAACAGCATGTGTTGCACCTCAGGGGTAGACCTATCTTGCAACCGTTTTTGTATAATGATACTGCACACAGCTCTATAGAACCATTTGGAGGGAGGTCTTAAAGACTCAGGGATCCACTGATTTGCTCCAGGTGGGGTCTTTATATTTCCAGTGGCAGAGGACTATGAGGTTAATGGAGCTACCACAGTTAAAGTTCTTGGTATACACTTGCATCAGACCTCATTAAGGTTTAAACAGACTTGTTTTTTTTGTGGATTCCAACATTATTTGTCATGCTAGATCTATAAAAGGACCTGCTTTACAGTAACACATGCAGATCACACTATGCTTTAAAGTAAAGAACCAAACTGTTTAGTTTATTAGATTATTAACAGAAATGCAATTAAACCTTATTTATAGGACACATTTATTTTGGATGGGGAAGGGGGAGTATGAGCTAACATACCCACCCAGAAAGAGCATAACCAATTATGCTCTCTGGGACTCCCAGCCACGGATCACTGTGGCATCACTGGGGATCCCAGTTGTATCATGATCCTAGAATTTTCCAGCAGTCTAATCTGTCTCATTGTTCTCTGTAAAAGCTGCTCAGCATATTCTCAGTTAGATTAACTGATTTTCAGAGATTGTGACTGGTCCATCACAAAAATTGACAGCGTTCCGCTTATTTCCCATAAATTGTATCTTACATGGTACTCCTTTTGCGATTAATTATATAGACAAAAGTAATGGGACACGTGCATTCATTGTTTGGTCTGAAAAAGCTTTTGTTGGAGTAACTCTCTGTCCAGGAACATTAGATGTTGTGGTTGTAGAGGTTCCTAATGGTGGCCTGTGATATTCAGTCTAAGCTGGAGTGTTGATAGAGCGTCCAATAGCCTCCCACACAATTTCAATCTGGGATAGGTCTGGAGATGTGACTAGTCATGGCATAGCATATGTGTCCTCAAGGCAAGGTCTTGAGATGGCAGCAATATGTGGACAAATGTCCTGTTGGAACAGAGCACCGGAGTGTGTGTTCAGTAAGGGTAGGGTAAGGTAAGGGTACTGGTTGCAGGAACATAACGCCGGGCTGTCAAAGTGTCTGCTATGAAGACCAAAGTTGATCTGGCATCATACAAAATTGACAACAAACCACCTCCACACACGGATTCACTGGTCATCTCCAGCAATACAAACGCAGAGCTCTGCTGACATTCCGAGTGACTCCATGAGAGTCTGGCATGACACCATTGCAGTTGTGTATTACGATAAGTTAATTCCTTCTGCGTGCAACTTTTTTTTTTTGATGATGAGTGTATAAACACACAAGCATTTTCACACACACACACACACACACACACACATTTGGTTATTTATCCAAAAAAATGCTTTTTTATGCTGATAAATTACACTTTTGCTGTTTTGGATGCACCTTGTTCGTCCCAAGAGGCAGTATGTCAGTAACTCCACCACAATACATGATGAAATAAAGAGGATTTCCCCCTGTATTAAATACTGATGGGTAGTGACCTTCCAACATTAATGAACCCACTGTTTGTAACCATATTGTTATTTTTTGGTGAAAGTGTTATTTGATATCAGCACTGAAAACTGTTAACACCACTTCTGAACCTCTAAAGTACAAAGGTTTCTGATTGGCTGCTTTCTACCCTGACTATGTCTCACTAAGCCCTGACTCTCCATACTCACTATTGACCCAACATGCATTTTTCAAATGTAGTGAGAGAATGGGAGACCCACTGGTGCAGAGGGGAGATGTGCTCTTTAAACTTAAACAAAGGCATGTGTTGGGAGGATCCACTCTTCAATTCCATATTCATAGCTACACAACTTCCACTGCAATGGGATATGGATTATGGAATGATTCATAGTAGCTTCAGAATGATTCACAATACCTTCTGAATGATTCACAATACCTTCTGAATGATTCACAATAACTTTGGATTGATTTACAATAGCTTCAGAATGATTTATACTAGCTTTGAATGATTCAAATTTGCTTCTGAATGATTAAAAGTAGCTTTCAAAATGATTTATAGTAGCTTCGGAATGATTTATACTAGCTTTGGAATGATTTATAGTAGCTTCGGAATTATTTATACTAGCTTTGGAATGATTTATAGTAGCTTCGGAATTATTTATACTAGCTTTGGAATGATTTATAGTAGCTTTGCAATGATTTATACTAGCTTTGGGATAATCCACAGTAGCTTTCGGAATGATTCACAGTAGCTTTCAGAATGATTCACAGTAGCTTTTGAAATGATTCACAGTAACTTTGGAATGATTCACATTAGGTTTGGAATGAATCACAAAACTTCACAATGATTCACAGTAGCTTTAGAATGATTCATATTGTCTTTGAAATGCTATATAGTTTGTTCTGAACAGTTCAGAGTAGTTAGTAAATATTTGCAGCAGTTACTGTATGAGATTAATGAATTGATAATATAGCTGGCATTTAAAGGGTTAAACAGTAAGCTGTAAAATGTAAATAGTAAAAGAATGGTACTCTGTGTTAATTGTAGTCTGAGCCAGTGCACCAGATGGGATTTAATCATGTATATGATATCAGCAGTTCTATCCCATACTGAGTGATTGTATGGACATATTGAGTTAGATTCACAGTGTGACCTGATCTTCACCTAGAAGAGTCCAGAGATTTATTAACACATTCTGCTTGCATTAATATGACTCCCAATGCCATAAAGTCAATTATTTTACATTTTCTTGGGTCTCGAATCAAAAGAATGGATCTCATTTGTTATGGATAGCTTGAAAATCAACACCATTTTTTGCTTCTATCTTTGTTATAACTGCTTTTGCCTGGAGTCATGCCCAAGGCGAAAAGCACCACAGTATGCTAGTTTCATCAATAAATCAAAAGCTTTCTCATTAATTATTTCTTACTTAAGGGTTATGTGAAAAATGGCAATATATATATATATATTTTTCCTGTGGACGTTAGGCCTATAAATATTCACATTCACGTTGAGTTTGAAAAATGCTCAATATAAATGAAATCCATTATTATTATCATAATTATAGAACCGAAAAGTGCTCGTCCACATATGATATGATGGCATCCTTATCTATTCTGTTTGCAAATGTAGCATTTGTTGGAGAGTTTCTCTGCTTTACTACTTTTAGTTGGTGAAAATAATATTTTGATGTAAAGGGCCGAGTGCTGTGACGTCAGCACTGAAAACTTTTAGCTGTTTAAACCACATAGTTCATAGTTCAAATACAATTTCAAAGTGTAGTTTTAACATTGTTTAAGAAAAAAATAAGTTCATGTAAAAAAAAAAAATAAGTTGTTAAATAATTACACAATACTTTTTTTTTAAATAACAGCTGTTTTTATGCTTTAGTAATAGCAAGTAACTGTGACGAGCATTAAGAATTTGTGTTTTATTATAATGAAACATGAAATGATAATACTAATACACCAAATGTTCAAAGTACTGTACAAAAAAAATAAATTAAAAGTTTAAAATAAAAATAAAATCCTTCGAGTGCATTGGCTGCGCAGCAATGATGCAATGATGGTCATTTGAAAAGAGGCATTGGCTGACCTCACGTGTATTGGAGGAAGCATGTGCTTTTCCTCATCCTCCTAGTGTCCGACACATCCTATGTGATAGGATGAGAGTCATTATGCTCAATATGATAACAGAATAGATCATTAATAAATACTAAGAATAGATAAATAGTACAAGAACAGATAATCAAACATCTAGTTAAATATATGATTAAGAGTATGTCCACCTCACCACCTGTTTTTCAGCTCATGCCTTACAAAGAAACGGCTCAAACATGGACATAGCAGGGTTTTTGAGGCCACATTTGGTGACCTGCCATGAGCCCTTCAGTGTTCGTCATCCTGTGAGCTGTCACTACCATGTCTGTTTCATGGTTGACATTTTCTTTTAATTGTTACATGTGTCTGTTAAATCTGAAATAAACTCAGACTGATATGGTTAGGTGCTCAAGCTTTTGGAAAGATGTTGGAGCATTATGGGAACTGTAGTGCCTGTAGTGAATTTATGGTGTGTTCTGTTGTTCTGCTCAGCAATCAAATCTTAGTCAATAAGTACAATATGTTTGACTTTCACCATCACTGAACATTGAGCCCCGTACTGTGATACATATACACTGTTACACCCCCACATTTTAACCCAGAATTTCAACAATTCTCCTTAAATTACACTGTTAAATTGGGTTCTGTTGCCATGGGTGCATACAATCTGACTTTATAAACATTAGTGAAAGATTGGGTTGTTTCAAAGAGCTTACTGAATACTGAAATAGGATTCCACTTTAGCAAAACATCAGTGAAATCTCTTTCTTCCTAGACATTCCATGATCAATTATGCTAGCATTGAAAAGTGGACAAGAGGAGAGAACCCAGCCATGAAGTATCAGACCACATAAAGTCACACAGCAAGGTCCAGAACCTACATTTTTGGCTGTAAAAAGGAACCAACTCCATGTTAATGTCTATAGACTTAGAACAAGACCTCATAAAAGCTCCTGTAGGTGCAATGTGTGGGAGTCCCAATACTTTTGTCCACATAGTGTATATACAGAACCATGACAAACCCATAATTAACTTTGCATTACTCGTTATAAAGTTTGGGGCTTGTAAATAAGTTACAATGTTCGGTGCCAGAACCCCAGAAGCCAGAGCAAGCCAACCTCCCGAGCATCTACACGTAGAGTAAGTGAAAAGTAAGGAGAATGTGCCCCGCTTGAACATAAATCTGGTGCAAAAGGCTTCAGACATCTGGCCCTGTGTGTGGCCCCTGTAAATGCAGTGAGACTGCACAGATGAAACCCGTTCACTACTGGTGTTATTGACAACCAGAGCACTGTGATTCTGACTGTATCCTGCTGCTGCTCTACCCCTGTAAGTCTCTCCCAGTCTCTCACCTGCCCTTCATCAGCCTCAGTGCGGGCTCTGGTGTGAAATTACATACTCTGCTCTTTCACACGAGGCAGCGCCTGTGGCTTACACACTGTGGTTAAGAATCGTACCAGACAAGGTCATACTCTCGCTGTGTTGTGCTAAGTCTGTCAGTCAACTTTAATTGTACACTTTGACACAGCAAAAGGTAATGTTGCCTCAAAGCAGAGCTTTGTTCGGTGAAATGGAAAGGAAAAGTTTGGGGCTCATGCATCTTTAAAGCTGTGTCCGAAAAAACCTGAGCGAGAAACTATCGAGCGGAGTTCGCTGGCATGATGAATTGATCAATAGGTTCTCAATGGAACAGAACAAGTGGCAGCTTGACCAAACAAAAGGGAGCTGAGCCGACCCTCATTCATAGAGCACTGTTTAAACAGCGCAGTTTAAAGTGATAGTTCAGCAAGAAATAAATAAATAAATAAATAAATAAACAATCAAGCTAATCTACATATTCCAGATGTGTGGTGTGTGAATTTGCTTATTTAGTTTGCAGAAACCTAAAAAAAAAAAAAACCCACTAAAACTTTTAATTACTGTTTCTCATCAATAGTTGGAGCATTTGGCTCATTAATGCATAGAAAAGTCCATTTCTCACTTTGTTCAAGCTGCTGCACAAATCTCCACCCTGGGAGGTTGGGGTTTGTCGGGCAACACAATATTGTATGCCGTCCTCCCTTCTAGCTTCAAGGGTGGGATCGGTGACTCTGTTTATACCCCACCCATTAACGCTGTATGCTAAACCCTATGGGTAAAAATGTGAAAAGTGGCTTCTGCCATTGATACCCATTTTGTGTGCAGATTTGTACAGCTTGAAACACTTCTCACTGCCAAAACTGACCCATATATACCTGCGTCCATTGTGAATTCTTTCCGTAGTGACTTGTGCTGTTCTGATGGTAGTATCCAAGCGAATTATGCCTCAGAAAGCAATTTGGCCTGTTTGAGAAGGGTCACATTGTAGGGATCGAGGAAGCAGGGGGGTTTTATCAAATAACTGCAGTCTATGCCAATCATAGAGATATTACCACAGCACTGGTGCCCGTAAAAAAAAAAAAAGATCTGGGAGACCTACATAAACCACAGAGAGGGAGAACCAACAGATTGTCCAACATGCATGGATTGACCCAACAGCCAAAACTGCTGATATTCAGCAAGCAGTGTTGCTGTCCATGAGTCATCCTGTTAGGGACAGCACCATTGGCAGATGGCTGCACAATGCAGGACTACATGCACACAGACTGGTATGATGACTGCCCTTAACACCAGGTCTCCAAAGACTGTAATGGTGTCATGCCTGACTCGGAATGGCAGCGGGTCATCTTCGGTCACACCTGCTTTTGTCTTACTTGACCAACAAATCTGTCTGTGGCTATTCCAACAGTTGCATCGCCAGGCCTACCCCAGATTGGAAGTATGTGGGATGCTATTGGAGGTGTTAACTCTCCACCCCTTCCAAAAATTCAGGAACCATTAGGACCCTCTACAACTCCACTTCGAGATGTCCGCATGTTGCGTAAGCAGACATGGTGGCCCAACACCATACTGAGAGACTCTACTTCTGTATGTGTAGCTCAATAAATATTGTTTATCATTTTATATTATATAAAATGTATGACTGTCATTTTTCTGAGATAATAATGCAATTTCACAGTGCGTGTGTTAACCAACTACTATTTTGACCAGGAGAACAAACAAATAGGATGTCACACATCAGTCACAGTTTACTGTTATTCTGAGTGAACAAATCAGTAATAAGTACTTGTCTGAAAAGTGCTGTGAAATTTCTTACTCACTCACTGTACATCCAATACGAGAAAGGGGGCCTTGTGCATGTAAATCTAATAACACCCTTCAAACCACGTCAAACTGAACGCACCGACTAAAACACGGTCTGTATAAATATTCACCTGCTGCGCTGTGGAAGCTCCAGGTTTACACAGATATTGTTCCAAAGAGGACACAGTTGACTTCTAATTGGCCTCGACCTGTAAATCATTGAAAACATTCACCTTTTCTAGATGAAGACCAAAGAGTTTTCTATGGACATTAGAGATGCGGTTTTAGAGATGCACGAGAATTGAAAGGGCACAGAAATAATATATGTGTTTGGAGAGACCAGTGAGCTCTGCTGAGCCAGGGCTGTAGAAAGTGCATCATATCACCCAGGCACTGTGCAATACTGTCTCTTAAAATCCAAATCTGAGCAAGAAGGAAACTTGTGAGGGAAGCCATAGAGAGGTCAACTCAGCCTGAAAGAGGTGATGGGAGGTTGAGCAATTACTGAAGTCATAAATCCAGTATGTTTTTATTACTGGAGTTCACCAGAAAGTACTAGAGGCCCCGTTCACACCAGGCATAAATAAGTGTCCTGGGAATTACAGTCACAATCACAATCACACTCACTTCCAAAGCTCATAGCTTATACACACCAGACATTTTAAATAGGTGTTTGTTGTCGCCTACCTTTGTCACTTGCTGCATGTTTTGAACCATGCTCTGCCAAGTGGTAGTGGACTGCGAGATCTCATGGCTATTGCAGGAAGTGATGCAATTGATGCAATTTTGTCATATCTTTGCTCTCTAATGAAAAACAAAAACAAAACATGCATCTCCAAAATGGTAGCTTTATAAGAGTAGGCAAAAATGCCCTTAACTTGAATGAAAGTTAATGTAAAATGAGTAATTTTTCATAGTTTTAGAGCATTTCTATTGCTCTATTCATCCAGAATTATTTACACAGTGTACAGAGCAGCTCCATGATTCAAACCAAGAAAAGAGAGATACATAGTTTTGATTGGACAACAGTGATTTACATCTAAGCATCTCCAAACATGGTTGAGTGATCATGTTATTGAGTGGTTTCAAACTTGGCAGGGCTAAAAGCCCTAAATAATAGGCAAAAAATGTGCAAACCTTTAGAATTAGGAAATACCTAAAAGGTGAAATTACAGATCTCTGAGTAGCTCAGAAGAAGAGTTGTTGATGCTCATCAGACTAGGAAAGATTCCAAAACCCATCAGTAAACAGCTTGGACTCCACCAATCCACAGTCAGGTAGACTGTGAACAAATGGAGGACATTCAAGACCCTTATTACACTCCCCAGGAGTGCTCCACCAACAAATATCACACCAAGAACCAGGCTTGTAATAGTCTGTCACATCACAAAGGAACCAAGGTAACTTTTAAGCAACTAAAGGCCTTTCTCAAGTCCTGACCTTAATCAACAAAAATGTGGAAGGACCTGAAGTTGATGTGAGGAGACCCACCAAAAAACAGTCAAACAATAAATACCTAATTAAACTAATGAAGTAGTACATTGTATTGAAACCATGTGATGTATGGTTTGGCACGTCATTGTTGATTAAAAATAAGTAAATATAAATAAATAACATTTGTTTTAGTCTTTTTTTTTTTTCAAAATTGGCAAATATACATTAAAGTACAGAAAACCTGCTATGACCCCTTTTAGAATTCCTGCTCCTGTCTGTCGTCCAATGAACTTTGCTGACTCCAGCTCCCATAATGTATCTAATGGAATCTCCCAACCAATCACAACCTACTCTGCAGACTTTCTAAACATGTTCGACTGTGCACCTACATATATGCCTGGCTGTATTTCTTGTTTTCACATGCCTCAGAGAGTTTGTCCCTGTTTGTCCTTAGCCTGTGCTTGACTGTCCCTTGTTTGTATTTTTCTGCTTTCGTTAATCCCTCAGGTTTGTTTTCATCCGCCTGTGTCTGACTACACTCATAGCACTATATCCGGAGTATAAAATTCAAAAAGCAAACATTTGATGCTGTGTCTTGGCAGATCCACAACATGTGGGGTGGGAGAAAATGTGCAAATGAGACTTTTGGCTGAATATTCACTTTAACAATTCAGAAACACAGTCAGCACTAACATGCAGGTAACAGATGACTCAGCAGATCAGTGCTGACTGTGACGCCTTTCTTTCATTAAAGCGATAGTTTAGTGGAAACTTCCTCAAGGCCAGCAGCTTTAATCTCTCTGGACAAAAGGTGTGTTGAAACCGGTGGGCCTGTGCGTGTTCTGTGTTAAATGATAGCTGAGGAGTTTTATTGCCAAATTCAGGCAGAGCCAGATCCTTTGATCCTGGAAGGCTTTGAAAGAAAAGGAAAGTGCTGACACGTCCGGCCACAGGCTTCTAATCAGATTCAGTATTGTAGCACTCGGCCTGTTTACTTATTAAAACTTGCTTACATAATTGGGGATATCAAAGACTTCGATGCGATAAATTAAGCAGCCAGCATCTAATTCCAGTGAAGATTTTACACATGAAAGCACTCATGTTCAGATTAGAGCAGAAAACTAATATAGAGGAAAACCTGAAGAAAAAAAAATACCTAGACCAGCCGGAATTAAGGAAAACACGGAATTAGATATTGCACAGCCTAGAAAATGCAACATATTAGCATAATTTAACAGAACATGGAGAGCTCAGAGCATCGGAATGTTTGGCAGAAATGTTCCAGAATTCGTCCTAAATTACACTGTTAAATGGGATTCTTTAAGGGATCTGTTGCCATGGGTGCATACAGTCCGACTTTATAAACATTAGTGAAAGAATGGGTCATTTAAAGAGCTCACTGATTACTGTATTAGGATTCCACTTTGGCAAAACGTGAAATCTCTTCCCTCCTAGACATTCCATGATCAATTATACTAGTATTGAAAAGTGGACAAGAGGAGAGAACCCAGCCATGAAGTATCAGACCACATAAAGCCACACAGCAAGGTCCAGAACCTACAATTTGAGCTGTAAAAAGGAACCAACTCCATGTTAATATCTATAGACTTACAACAAGACCTCATAAAAGCTCCTGTAGGTGCAATGGGTAGGAGTCCCAATACTTTTGTCCACATACACACACCAAATTTCATATATTCGAAACTGATCATCACTGGTGGTGTTTTTTGTTGTGCCACACCGACCACCAACTAAAACCCAAACCATCATGGTTACAATAACAAACCATTCAAAATGCATCCAAACATCACATTCATATAGTCACTGCAGCATCATCTCCTGCATTACAGGAAGTCCTACAGTTCACAGTGTGTGGAAGCATTTTTGGAAAGTGTGTAGAAATTTGAGGCTGAAATAGATGGAAGGGTTTCTTCAGGAGGTGAATAAAAAGAAAAAAAAAAGAGAAAATAAATTAGAAATAAGTGAAAGTTCAACATTTCAATAAGAAAGAAAAGAAATAAAGAGAAAAAAAAAACATACTTTTTCTAACTTTCGTAGACCAAATAATAAAAAATACATAACAGTAGGACGTCCCATGTGCTTTGAACAAACAAGCTTTCATGTTTGTTTCTTTTGGATGGGCAGTATTGAAAGTGATTTTAATGCAGCAAGCATGCAGCGCCGAGGCTCAGAATTGTTTTTGAATTAATAAAACGTTTGGACCGAGGAGCTTAATGGCTTGTTTTGCAAGTATCATTAGAGCATAAATCTGCACCAGTAAAACATGTTAAAATATGACCATGCCTGCGGATTGGGGTGAGAGTAAATAACATTAATGCTAATCTGCATGGATCACACATGCAAGTCTGGGGAGTGCACGTAGTTTGCCTGCGTTCATCACGTTCTGGATCTGCTGGGTCAAATGCAGCCGCACTCCAGCTTCATAAATATTACAGCGTGCATCTTTCTGGGGGTGGTTCTTCTTTTTTCATGACACAGTCGTGGTTATGAGAGTGAAACATAGCATGTCAAAAGACTCTGTAATCTGTTACAGGTACTGGGGAAAAGTAAGTATTTGATTACAGATAAATTTAGTGCCAGAGTCAAAACTGAGACTACCTTAAGATTTATTTTTTGAAATTAAAATGTATTTTTATTCACATAAAAATAAAAAGATGATAGTGTAAAAACGACAGCAAGTTTTGATCGAGAATGTTTGTGAGATGTCGTTTTTGATGTTTGCTGTGACGTTTTCTTTCTTGTTAATGACGCACACAAATCCAGTTGATGTAACAGCGCCCCCAGTGGACAATGTTATATCCTGTGAAAATGGATTTACTGAAGGTGAATTCTAAAGGACCTTATGTAGTAAAAAGTCTCTCATCAAAAGACTTTATTTGAATTCAAACTCACATTACACCCACATACTTGAAAGCATTTAATTGGGACTGTATATGTACACTGCATACAATTACAAGGTAACAAGTAACCCTTGTCTTGTGACAGATCCTCAATGGGATTTAAGTCTGGACTTTAACTGGGCCATTCTAACAATCTAAACCATCCTATTGTAGCTCTGTATATTTACAGGGACATTGTCCTGCTGAAAGGGGAACCTCTGCAAGTCTCAAGTCTTTTGCAGCCTCTAATAGGTTTTTGTCCAGAACTGCCCTGTATTTATCTCCATCCACCTTCCCATCAACTCCATCCAGCCCCCTGTCCTTGTTGAAGACACATTTGCTCCTTGTAGGAAACTGCAATAGCTTGCCTGGCTCGCTTTCAAAAATGGCTTTCTTCTTGCCACTCTTCTATAAAGGCTAGATTTGTGGAGTACATGACTAATAGGTGTCCTGTGGACGGATTCTCCTACCTGAGCTCTGGATCGCTGCAGGTCCTCCAGAGTGACCTTGAGTGTCTTGGCTGATTCTGTAATTAGTGCTCCCCTTGCCTGAGTTATCAGTTTAGGTGGCCATGTCTTAGTTGGTGCTCTGGGTTGAACAGAGCTCCGTGAAATGTTCATAGCTTGGGATATTTTTTTTAGAACCTAACCCTGCATTGCACTTCTCCACAACTTTGTCCCTAATCTGTCTGATGTGCTCCTTGATTTTTGTTGTGCTGTTTGATCACTGATGTTCTCTAACAAACCTCTGAGGCCATCACAGAACAGCTGTAGTTATACTGAGAATAAATTACACACAGGTGGACTGTCTTTACTATTTAGGTGAATTGTGAAGGCAATTAGATTAGGGGTATCAGAGGACAGTGGGACTGAATACAAATATGAAAGAGACATAAGAGACATAATGAAACCTTCTCACACACACACACACACATATATATATATATATATATATATATATATATATTACAGCATACACCTGCAAACCAGACCATCATAAATTACTTTAAATTATCATGGATTTCATGCTGGTCTAAGCTGTTGTTTCAGCTAGAACCTTTCATGATGGATGGACCCACATAAACCAAAATACTTTGAATAAAATCATTTCACTCACAAGTGATGGTATACATAATTTAGTAGACAGGGGATTTGCTTCATGTGGACATTTGTTGTAGAAAAACAGGACATATGAATGCATTTGTAAAGTTTTTTTTTTCTCTCGTGCAGCTCATAATGAGCAATAAACCGAGAGACTGAAAGAAATGTAAAAATGTGAATTTTTCAAGTAAGCCTTTGGTTGTACTACAGTGAAAGGAGCTAATCAAGGGTAAGATGTTATAACTTCCAAATCGTCTATAATCCATAATTACACTGCCTCAGTGCTTTTATAGCTTGGTGCATCTGTTTAATGATGTAACTGCAGTTTCTTACCAGGAAAGTCGCTAGTGTTGAGCACTTACTCTCTACACACTTTGACACATTTCTATTACAGGCGGGGTTTTGATTCAAAAGTGGTTCTGTTGTTGCCAGCTCAGAGTGCAACTATTTGGCCTAATGCCCTCTCTAGCCATTTGTTCACTGGGTCAAGTTGTGTTCCCACTTACTTACTTGTTTCAAAATACTCCTTATTTAATCCTAGGCAAACTTTTCAGGATGTTTCATGAGTCTGACATACTTCTATTTGCCAAAAATATTCCATAGGATTTTAGAGTCCAAGGAGGATAGGAGCTGGAGGAATGGAAAAAGGAGCATAATTGCAGAAATGGGAAGCTGATCAATTGACAATAGTCAGTGTCATATTGTCCTTTTCAGTATTAGTTGTGTGTTGAGAAAGTGAGTGCTGTGATTGGCTCAGTTCATAAATAATAAGCATCATAGATGAAAGGGATCGGCTGTCCCATTTCCTCAATCTGGGCCAGTGATATCATAAGCCCCTCCCCCTCTCACTGATTAGTCAGTCTGCATGCAGCTCGAGCATGCACACATGGACAGAGCAGTAAACATGCACTGAAACCGCCAGGTATTTAACCTAAGGAGCCTGGTTCATTACTGTTCCTGAGTTATGAAGTCTAGAAAATAGGCACGAAACTGCTTGCAATGTGAGAATCTCGGGTTCTACGAGTTTGGAATTTGAAGAATATTTTCGCTAGTTTCACATTCTTAAGTTCAGAGAACACATGCAGCCACGGAAAACAGATATGGGAATTGATGGATTAACATTATATTTCTATTGTTCTTCATCTCCTGTCACATTGTCTCTTATTTTGCATTGGTGCTTCTGGCCAGAAAACAAATCATGCCCTACTCATCCGATTGTACTGATTCAGAATGAGCGCTTTCAGTGTTTGTATTAAATCCCTCATTTGGAATCTGTTCATGTCAGGTTCTGCCGTAAACAGACCTTCAAAACAGTCTCATTCATATCTTCAGGATTTATTCGAATTCTCATGATATGCATCATTAAAGTGCATGAGCTCACCACAAACACCCCTAGAGTGAATGTAATACTTCATTATAAAATCTTTCAGGCAGCTTTCCCCTCAAAGTCTAAAACCAAACTGATAAAAAAAATGCATCAAGGGTGTGTGTGGAAAATAGAGAGAGGGAGTGCAGAGAGAGAGAGAGAGAGAGTGAGAGAGAGATAGAGAGAGAGAGAGAGAGAGACAGAGAGAGAGGGTAAGAAGAAAGTGGAAAAAATATAAAGGATAAAAATTGGGAAGAAAGTGAAGAGTGGAGTAAAGGATGAAGGGGAAATGACAAGAGTAGTCATCCCTTTACCCCAAAACTTTGAAAAAGAACCAAATTCAGGAGTACAGTGCCGTGTAGGTTGAAGGAGGTTCTTGAATACCACTTGCATTTGTGGCTGGTAGCTTTAAACCTCCTATTCCAGTTGTGTGGAGATATTTCCATATATGTACATTTATCTGCCTGGAAAAAAGCTACACATCATTTCAGTTAAGATGTAAGAATTAAGATAATTTAGATATTTTTATGAATGTGACATGTTTTGATTAAAAGCCCTCATATATATATATATATATATATATATATATATATATATATATATATATATATATATATATATATATATATATATTTCCACTATGTTTGCATTAATACATTGCATTTGTTGTCAGGCTTTTAAAGGTGTCAACTGTGAGAAAGAGTCAACGGTCCTGTAGGTCCTGACATTTTAAGATTTTTGGATATTGCTATACATCTTGTGGTCTAGTAACAGTTTATCCATCCATTTGTCCATTTTCCATGTTAGATGCCTTGGAGATCCAAATGGAAGAGGCTGGAACAGTGGCCCGGGGACCGAGAAGGACTGGGGTTCTTTGCTGAAGCTGCTGCCCCAATGGCCTGGACCCTGGATAAGCTGCTGATGGATGGATGGATGGATGGATGGATGGATGGATGGATGGATGGATGGATGGATGGATGGATGGATGGATGGATGGATGGATGGATGGATGGATGGATGGATGGATGGATGGATGGATGGATGGATGGATGGACCTCTAGTATAAAGAATCTCCAAAAATCTTAAAGTAAATGTCAGGACCTACCGGACCGTCGACTCTTTCTCAGAGTTGACACCTTTTAAAGCCTGACTACAAATGCAATGTTCTAATGCAAACATAGAGGAAAGACTATTAACAAAATAGAGAAGGATCGGATCGATGTTTCCATGCAGCCAGTAGATTTTGTCAATATTTTCTATTAAAAGTTCTGATGATGGAGCTGAGAGAAAACTATAAGTAGGCCTCAACATCTCACTGACAACAGGAAAAGTGCTTAAGCATTTCCCTGACAGTTGCTGATGGCAGTGGTATTGGAGGCCCTTTTAAGGCCCTGCTCATAGCATCTTTACATGTCAGTCCAATTGACGTCCTACAGCTATTATACACCACAACTCAGGGGTAAACCAAGGGGTTGACTAGAGCCTCAGGAGACAGCATTATGCCCTGAGGACTGAAAACTGATCAAGCATATTCATAAGAGCAGGAAGCCTGGCATTTACAAGATAAGGATGCAATTCTGCAGCGATAGACAACAAACTCTTGCTGTGGGTAAAAATCTTGTATCTCCAAATGTCAATTTTACAGGACAAGGAAAAAAAAACCTGCTTAACTATCAATGAAAGTCAATGTAAAAAATGTCACTTTGACAGATTTGGATGCAAGTTTTGAATCACTGTAAAACACAACTGCTGGATTTATATTCTGTAAAATAAAATGTGAAGAATACGTGTCAGGAACATTAGGCTATCATTTTTGCGTGTCAGCAATAAAACAAACAACAATCAATCAGGAGTATTGGCAGTGAGACACATCAGAGTTAACAGCAGTTTAACCCCAACCATTCATCCTGGTGTTATGAGGAGAGTTTCTGCATTAACGGCTTTTCTGTTATGGAACTCTGCCAGGCAGCCAGTCAGAACAGACTTCATTTACATATATCAGTCTTAAAGGCACACTTTTAAATAATAGCTTGTTGAACTGTAAGGAAAAAATGTAGGCGGCTGTTCTATGGCATCACTTGAAATACATCTATCTATCTATCTATCTATCTATCTATATCTATAAATATATATATACACCACAAGCACACTAAACTATAGGGCTTCTAATGATGAAATTTTCAGACACTGATTGAAGGCAGACACGTGTGTGTGTGTGTGTGTGTGTGTGTGTGTGTGTGTGTGTGTGTCCGAAAGTGACAGTGTTATTTTTAATGCCACATTGCGTTCTTGTTTCAGTGTCTGTGGTCCAGCGTAAATTTCTGTAACTGTCACTCTGCAGGGCAAATGTGTGCCAAACCCTGACAATCAAACCTGTACTGAAAAAAAAAAAAGAGTGAGTTCTGTTTTCAGAAAAACACATTTGGCTTGCCCAGCTTGCTTTCATATGAGCCATTGTTTGGCTAACAATCAAATCTACACAATTGCCCTTTACCTTATTCTAAATGTATTCAGTTTGTTAAAGCTGGAGTAAAAGCCGTGCATGAGCTAGAAAAATACAACTACAGCTCTTGTTCCGAAGGCTTCCCCAAAACAAATGAACTTTCACGGCTTGACTAACAATGCAGAGAGCTTAGGAGGATGTGATGCTTTGAACATGTTTAGGTTGAAGAATCTCCCATAACTACAATTAAATAATCACCTCGTCAATAAAACATCCTACTCAATAAGGCAGGTGGTACTAATGTTGTGGCTAACTGATAAAAAAAGCTACATTTCTGTATCATCAGCTTTAGTAAGCACAAAGAACAGAGGGAATCAATATGAACCTCAAAAGTAGCCTTCCGCACATAGACACACATAAGCTGATGCCTGAGTGGCGATAATACATTCAGAGGGAATAAATGTAAATACAGCTCTGCTCCTATCAAGCTGATGTTGCCCTCGTTTTAAAAACCAATCAGAAATGACAATCTCATTAAACAGTCATTCCGGCATTCTGAGGGCTCGCCAAGAGCTGCTGCAGCTCCATATCCGGCTGAAGGAAAAGTCTTTAATTGAAACGCTCGAACTCTGCGACCTTGAGTGTTAATCCTGAACATTTAGCTTATGTCTCTAATCAAACAGTGAGTGAAAACCACACATCAATTTCAACACCACTGTCACACACACACACACACACACACACACACACACACACACACACAGGTTTACTGGTAAATTGTTGGTAATTTCTCTCTCTCTCTCTCTCTCTCTCTCTGTTTTCAGCATTAGAAATAAATGCTATCTGTCGTTATCAGTGAAAGAACAGCTGCCATTGGCCAAAGCCCAGTCCATCTGCCTCTCTGTTTAGCGCTCCGTTTCAGACCCAAAAATTCATCCAATTCATCTTTCTGAAAATAATATTTGACATCTTGGTTTTTCGCAATCATGTTTCATTTGGTTTACGTCGGGCAGTGTGAGATAAAATACAGGGATTATGAGTGAGAGAGAGAGAGAGAGAGAGAGAGAGAGAGAGAGAGAGAGAGAGAGAGAGAAATGGACAGACTGAAATATAAAAACAAAAAGGGGAAAAATAGCTACAGAAAAACAAAAGACAAATGAGACACAAAGAAACTGGCAAAAAAAGAGATGATAAACTGATAAGTACTCAATTCTAATCACTTTAAACCTCAACAAATACAAATTTCTTCCACTGACTTCTTTATTTTCGGTGCTACATTCGTAAGCTCTGCATACCGTCTCGGTTTCAGTGACACGCCACGCTGACAGGCTCTGATTTCTCATTGTATTTGAAGAGTTTGTTATTGAACCGCTATAATCCACATAATTGTAGGATCTAACAATAGGATATCAATTGCATTATCATAATCCTCAATTTACTTATTATTCCACAGTGATCATATCACTATCTCACTCTTATGAACATACACTTGTGTTCAGCTGTTGATTCACCAATATTGATGAATACCTGATGGACTTAGAGTGTGCTTGTGCGTTATTGGTTTATCTGAATACAGCTGTCAATTAGTTCAGCTTTTTGTCTGGAAAGAGAAGAAATGGATTCATAAGATCATTAAAATGCTTATTGTGAGAATGAAGAACGAAGTTGTTGAGATGTGTGAGTGTGAGTTTTGTACTACCACTGTTATATACTATTATATACACTATATTCTATACACAATAATAAAGGATTTGTACTTCAAAGAGTACAGAGCTCATTGCTGGGGCTGTACCCTATTGAGGTACAATAAAGTATATTTTATTGCAATTGTCTGTGTATTTTATTATTTATTTATTTTTTATTTTTATTTTTTTTACCTGTTAAGTCTAGTATTGTAACTTTGAATGTACATTTATGAGATGACCAATGTCACATACATAACCATTTTCCTTTCTTTATTCATTTTATTTTCTCATTGTTGTTGCTGATGTACCCTTTGCACTGCTATACTGTATGTAAATGATCCGTGTTTTGATAGGCTGCCCTACATTGTGCTTTACTCCAAAAAAAAAAAAAAAAAAAGCAGCCTAAGGTTAATGTCAGACAAACTTTAGTTCTGATTGGGATCCTTCAACAATTTCATTTGGACACGTGAATCCTTTGAAAGACTGTAATGATCCATTTGCTTTCTGACAGCCAGGAGCAGCACCACGTTTAATCATTTTCCCCACATCTCCCACACCATTAACTCTGCTACAGGCTGTGTGCAGAAACAGCACTCATTACTTCAACAGGAACGGGCGTGGCTGGATGTAAATGAAGTAGGTATGGCTAAAACAGAAAAGGCATGGCTAAACTGCAGTACAGTGAGTGGGTGGGGCTTTACTAATTCAGGCTGAAGGACTGAATAAATGGAAATGTATTCATGGTTATGAAACTGCAAAAATAAATAAATGAAATCATCACAGACTGTACTGTGTTTGCAGCTTAGTTACCATAAAAAGTAAGGCCCACATGGATATGTGAGTAAAGGTACATTTATACCTTCTCAACTATTGTAATCTAATGTTTATTTTAAAATTATATATACACGAGGTAAAATACTGTAAAATACTGTTTTAATTTAACTGAGATTCTTCTGTTAAGTCATTATGAGGGTTATGTTAAAAGCAAAGTAGATGAATTTGATCAAAAAACTAATAAGATATCCTTACTTTCAGCCTTCCTTCCAGTGCTACTCCTCCAAATCACATGTATGCACACAGATTTTGTCCTTTCATATATGCACATGCCTCTATGTTCCAACTAACATATATATATATATTAATTTTACATTCTGTGATCTGCTTTTGATTTACTGCAACCTCATATCCACAGGCGCTGCTGTTTTGCCAGATACACATAACCTAGCCTTTCATGTACATGAAGAAAAAACGAGAAATCCATTCTGCTTCTCACAGTTCAGGTAATGCAATTATTCTGGTTACTCTGTTTAAATCATTTCATTTCTACATATCAGTGTTGAAGCCATAATTCCTGCATATTCACCGAGGTCAAAATGAATCATATAAAAACAATAATAACACATTTTACTGCACATTGTATGATTCCTGGAATGCTCTTTTAATCACATATGTATGAATTCCACTTGAGACTAAGCAGCCCTGAAACTGCGCCCCACACTGCTGTACTCATATACATACACATGAACATGTATTGGCCTGCATTCATATAGACTTCAGTCCCTAATGACTTGGAAGAGCAGCAGGTAGGCAGGTAGGCCATCCAATCAACTCACTCAGACCGAGTGTTTTAATTGTAAGTGCATTTGATTCTTTGATTGTGCATAAGAAACAAATCCTAAAACAATTGAACTAATGCTTTAAAGCCCATGTTTAACACGACTAATTTTATCATAGTGTTTCTTAATAACCACTGATGTTACATCTTATACATAGATTGGATCACATATGCACACCCTGTCTTGATCACAGAAGTGCTGGAAAAAAAAAAAAAAAAAGTATTAATGTCTCATATATTGAATTAATTAAGCAGATAATGTGTCTCAGGCATCATAATGCAGATTAATCACCAAAAGGTTTAGAGCATAAAGGAAATAAATAAATATAGAATGGGCTGCGTTTCCTTAAATGCTGTTTATTGAGAAATATTAATGAGTGAGCAGCCAACACAAAGGGAGAAGATGAATGAGACAAGTGGATTCTCTCCAGTGAGATTCTATTACGCCATGACCCTAATCTGCACCTTTTCATTACAGAATTCCCTGGGTATTACTCATTCTGTCTCATTGTAAGCATCAGCGTTCAGAAAAGCAGTGAAACTCTGACTTTTCCAGCCTGGTTTCCCTTTCAGCTGTTTAGGAGTGGAATAAAGAATCTTCGCTATAAATTGATATCTGTTGGAAGGAATTGTGGAAGAGGTACATCTCAGAAAGTCTTACAAGGAACTTTCCTTTCACATTTCAGTGCCTAAATATACAAGCGGTCAGGGATGCCTGAGGGGTTATCCATCCATTAATATTATCCACGCAGAGCCCACGACTTACAGGACTTAAAAGTTCTGCTGCTTCTTTGTCTTCTGCTGATCTATGACTTGGTCCCTGATACCACCAGACAACTTTAGAGGTATCGGTGAGTCCATGCCTCAGTGGTTCCGAGCTGACAATGCGTTTGGCTGCTCTGTATGTGACCGTCCTTACCGTCAGCATTCATTTCACTGGTATGTTACTGGGTATTACCCAGTCAGTGCAGACAGACAGGGTTATATTGGATATGACTCTAGAGGCAGGGAGCTAATGGCACTCAGCAAGGGTGACAATTTGCACAGATACACTTCAAATACAGTTGCACATCCACATATCCCTTTGAGCAGTGGTCTCAAAATGTATCTGTAGTGATTTCCTCTCCTTCCACCCCATCACCAGGGGTTTGGCCCCACTGGTCATCCAGTGGGTTGGCCCCACCCCCATATTCCATACTTTGCAGGATCTATTATAATTATTATGTAGCTTTTTTATGACATTTCTTAAGCTTAAGGTATGTGATGAAGTTGGTTACTTAACTATGGAAGCTGTAGCCCACTTCATGGGTAGCGTAGGGCGAGGGGTCAGAGGCTCCAACCAATGAAACCGTCAGAGGAAAATTGTCCGTTGCCATTCACCGATTTATTATCAAAATAAATATTAACATATATATAAATGAACAAACAGACAGAAAGAAAAAGAAAATTTTAATGAAGCAATATCTCCTCACTAACTTCAGTGGCGCTGACCAATGACTGCAAAGTCATAATTGGGTCAGCTCATTCCGTGTTTCTCTCCTTCCACTGAGTCACACTTATTATCTCCTTCCTCTACTCTGTTTCCCATTTCTCCCTCTGTGCAGCCTATATACTGGTAGCTCCTCCCCCTAGACTCTACCAATATCAACAACTGTGATGTTCACAATGCAGCATAGAATTGCTGTCGACCTACAATTACACTCCACAATCGACAATCACCAGTACTGTTCCCCAAACAGATTCATGATGTCATTTTTATTTGGACAATAGCTATTGGTATTTAACCAGTCTCTTCATTGTCTCTTCACCAGTCCAACCTCCCCTGTCCTTCTGCAAGAGATGGACTCACCCAGGTAGGTAAAGCTCAGAGTCCTTCGGTTTTTTACTCTTTTGGCTCATGTTGAGTGTGAACAATGCACAGGTAAGAACAGGTAAGTATGAGACATAGATTTTGGTTATGTGTATGTGTAAGCTTACATCATTACATGTTAGAATTTAATAATAATAATAAAAAAAGGGTTCCAAAAAGGTTTCCTTACAGATTTGTAAGAGTGATCAAATGGGTTTGAGCTCTGAGCTGTACTTAAAGTGAGCACACCTCTCTGGCATACAATTTACACTCCAGAAAAAAGGGTTGTGTCTGTGGGTGTGTATCATACTTTGAACTGAACTGAACATTGAGCTGCCCTCACACTCAGCCAAGGTGACATTGGTAGGAATTAATTAAGGGTCTGTTTGTATTGGTTAGACCTTTGACCTCTGTCGGCTCTTGCTGGAACGTTAAAAACCTGGAGCGTCCTAAAGGGCCTGGCGGCCCACCTGCACTCAGCACTAAACACACACTGACAAACACCCATCTATCAGCAGCGGCTCTAAATACACACTCCCACACACTCACAGCTCACGGGAGTATTTTAAGTAAACAACCTGAACTGAAACTCCACTGCGGACTTAAATCAATAAACAGTGTTTAACCCTTAGTAGCCAGGAGTTATTACTGTCATTGTGCTGTCCTGTTTACATGTAGTTCTCTGTGTATAATTAGTTACATAATGATTCACCTTTATATTCAATTTAAATTCTCTATCCATGTCCATATTTAACATAGAAATTCTCTGCTTATTTTATTCGAGTTATGATGGAAAAAAAAAAGAATTCCAGCATGATACTGTTATATGACTTAAATAGACACATTTTGGGACCCCTGACACCTCAATTTCTTATGCGCCAACATACCTCTGCATAACTCTACTGTTTAATTCATGTAGCTGTGAACATGAATATAAGCAACATGACTGCAGATCACTATGCTGTATGACTCCATTCATATAAGCTGTCTCAGTGAGTAATTTCAGAGACCAGGAAAGGCCAGATAACAGTCGGAACCATTTCATGTTCCATAGCTGAGTGAAACGAGTCTGCTTTGTTTTAATGAAATATGGTGACCAATTGTAGAAATGTGATGTTCGTTCAGGTCAATATTGTTGAGAAAACTTTCCAATTGGCTACAGGCACCGTTTATTTGCATAATAGGACATTTCTCCCCCTCCTCATTCACTGTCAGTGTGTTGTCATTCCCCCAGGCTACCTTTCCTTGTACGTTCATCTATGTTCTATATTGTGGTTAACTGTCTGGCCTCAGTGTTGAAGGCTTTAAAAGCAAGTCACCATTTTCCGTGATGTTGTCCCTGCTGTCATGAGTAAACCATGACTCTTCGGAATGATTGTAAATGTTGAAGCAATTAGTTAAAGTCATTAAGTGATAGAGTAATTCAAGTGTTACAAATTTACTGCATTTGACCCAGCGATTCTGGGTATGATCAGGAGCTACTGTGACCCTGACCAGAAAGAAGCAGTTCAGAAGATGGCTGGATGGTTTATTAGTTGAACATCTCACTGTAAATGTGAGTAAAGTCAGCATTTGAGACGGCATCATAGTTACTATAAAAGTTTAGCAATGTCTATGCCACTGCAGTCAAAATGTACAATGCAGAGCTGGAATGTGTTTTATATGTAGATAAATATGTAGATCATGATATTGAGTCACAGAGAAAGATTCTACAACTACCTCTGAAAAATGAGTGAGTGGCACTGTTTTCTCTGCTCTCCTTTGCTCTGTATTTCTTTTTTCTTGGTGTTTTTAAAAGCCTAATTTATGTTTTTCTGACAATCACATTCTTATAGCAGTTTGTTTTACAGAATGAACATTCAGCTTATTGAAGGGAAGGGACTGATTGGTATGGCGCAACAGATAATGCCACCACACCATGTGAGTGACTGGGGTTCATTTCCCAGTCTGGGCAACTATGCTTGGCAACACCAATAAGAGTCCTTGGGAAAGACTCCTAACGTTACTCAGGCCCACCTCTGTAGTATGAGCAGCCTTGTAAGTTGCTCTGGATGAGAGTCAGCTAAATGCTCTACATGTAAATGACTGGTTTGCTGTTGGCAAACTAAATAAAACTAGTCTTTAATGAATGAATTTCAGTTCAGAATTTTTTTTTAATTCACTTACAAAAAACCTTTGTAGGTTTGTCTTTTTGGGTTAAACAGACACATCAGAGCTCACAAAGTCTGGGAGATAAGACATTCTGGGAGACATGGATGATGGATATAGGACGATAGGTTTAAAGCAGACAAAAGCTTTTAGAGTGTTTCCTGCAGAACCACATTTGGTTAAGAAAAACACTTTTAACCGAAAAGTTCTTCAAATAACCATTTTTGTATATGAGACTGATATTGATGACACATTGATGATGTCATGACAGATGCTGCAGTATTTGATGTCATGTCAGGTTGTCACATGCTAATTTAATGCCTTGATAAAGTATGATGTTTGTGGTGATGGCAGCTCTTAATGGTAATGCAACACCATTATATCTCTGAACATAATCAGTCCAGTCCAGTTTAAGCCAGGGTAATGTCAAAGATATGTAGCTGTATTCAAATAAAATGTAACCTGCTGTCTAATAACTGAGCACAGAAGACTTCTGACCCCTTGAACAAGTTTGCGTAATTTGTGTGGAATTAAGAACGTGGACAAAGTGCTACTGGACTTTGTTGACCTTTACAAACTTTGCAAGTCAAAGGAGTTTGTATGTTCAAGCTATGAATGCATATATTTGCATTTATTCACTTATTAATAGGCATATTATTTTTTTTAATGGTGGTATCTTCTAAATTATAAGTTCTTCTAGTCCATGTTGCTGTGCTGTCTGCGCTTGCTCCTTATGACCCAGCGGAAGAGCTTTCATGAAGTGTAACAATCAATAGGTTAAAATGTGTGTTCATAACTGCAGATCAGACAGTTTTGTCTGCAGAGGACTGAGGCACTTACTGTGCTTTGTTGTTACAATGTTGTGGGCAAGCAAGTGCACGAAATGTACATGAACATACATGACTTTTTTTGCTAAATGAAGATAAAAAGACTCTGGTATAAATAATTTATGATATGCTTATATTTGAGGCCCTGGGAAGCAATCAGGAGTGTTCAGTGATGCAGTGATTAGAACGATGAAGATAAAAATAAGGTCCAATGCAAACTAAATGATCCAAATTACCTACGACTTTATTAAATACCACTCTCATTTACTTCACTGATGTAATAGTTTGTGTGTGTGTAATATGTGTGTGTGTGTGTATGTGTATGTATGTGTATATATATATATAAACAGTCCACAAACAGCAAAATGTGGGCTGTGGGCAGTTAGCAGCTCAATTATGATAATACACCATCCATTCTTAACATTTGATAGTTTCCTGGCCAAACACCTGAATAGGTTATATATATATATATATTATTTTTTTTTTTTTTACTAACAAAGGTCCGATATTTAAACACACCTCTTATACAGTATGTCTATAGAAAACTGCTCTGAAAACACTGGTAGACATTATATTTTATATACTTTTATATTTTATATGGACATTTTTGGCATTTAACCAAGTTATTAAAAACTATTTATTTCAAAAGCAAGAGAGTTTGTGGTCCCATTCCCATTAAAACAGTTGCAGGTAAACAGAAATACTGTGAATAATAGCAGGAATCCACACCTCCAACCTGCTATATGCTTTAAATAATGGAATATGGTAGCAGTTGAAGTCTCCAGCACTTTTCTGATTGGTTTTAGTTTGTTTACAGTGTAACTTGATGTAGTCGTAATTCCAGTGTAGATGTTACAAAAGTTTTTGTCTCAGTGGTACTGCATTTGAAGGCTCAGCATAAGCAAGGGGAAATTTATTCTTGGTGCATTTGTCCCGTAAAATTCTGAAGCAGTGGCTGTTGTATTAGGGAGGCTAGTAATGCAGTTTTATGTAAAAAAAAAAAAAATCTGTCTTCAGGCAGATGCAGCATGCATGGCTTTAATCCTGTGCTTTTCCTACACAGTGTATAATAAGCTGGATGTCCTTCTGCAGTCCAGCACTGTGGGAGGCAGCAGCATTTCGCCTTTTCAAAGGATTAAAAAGAAACGACGGCTTTAAATGGAGAAGCGTGTCATAGTGCCATCTGTGTCAACACTAAAATGATGAATTGCAAAAATAGGAGACGTCCCCTCTAGCTTAACTTTCCAGGAAAAGTCAAGGCCACTGAAGTCGCTCCCTCACTCAAATCATTCAGAACACTTCTTTATGCTGACTCTCAGAAGTCAAAGTTATGGTCAGAGATTACTTTTCCCTTGTAACTCACAGAAGGAAGTGGAGAAAGTCTTTAGAAAGTGAAGATTCTAAACTTTCGATCCATGCCACTCTTGTGTTTGTAAAGAAAAGAGGCGATATCTTGTCATGATGTTAATTTGAGAAAACGTTGTTGTGTGTGGAACAATAAGATGAATGAAGTTTGAAGTGCCGACTAAAACAAGCTGAATATTAAATGTAGCAAATCATTAGGATTATTATATTTAAATAATATAGAAAAGGAATAATATGGTTCCTTAAATTGCATGTACTGAGTTATTAAACTTAAAAACTGTCAGTCCCTAAGACATATAGTTAATATGAATGAATAGGAAAATCAATGTTACAGTAATACATTATGTTCATTACATGTAAAGCTAAAGATTAAATCTAAATAAATAAAAAAAAATCAATTATATTTAGAGCTTGTTTGCTCCTTTTTGACATGTCTCCAGTGACTACATCACACATGATTAGATCATTTATGAAAGAAATTATGGAAATGGCACTTTTTAGATTTTTACCTTTATAATGTGCATTTTTAAGCAGGCTGTAAATGTACCGTCCTGCAGATGGTGTTGCACAAGGATGATCAGACTTTAAATACCTGCAGGGAGTGTGACGGGATTCATAGGCTGGGAAGGGAGGGTAGAGTGCCACGAATGTCTTTTTTTCGATGTGTGGAAAATGTTAATGATAGCATGTTAATGATGGGCAAGAAGGATTGGCTGCGTTTGAGTGTGCAAAAGGCCATAGTGTGAAGGAAGTAGCTGAAATTGCAGGTATATGGAAGCATATAGTCTGCATACAGCCTGACCACCCTGGTTCCTGGAGACCTACAGTGTGACCCCTCTCAAACAATTCTAACTGCTTCTAAGTCTTCTCTAAAGCAAATCACATGCAACAGGATGGCTTTACATTCCAGTTGGTTTGATCCTTAAGGGTGCAACATTTTTTTTGTGTGTGTACCTGTAAAGGGGAACATGCAGAAATTGTACTTACCCTGTAAGAGTACAGGTGACACTCCTAGGGACCAGAACCAGCCACAGCAAATTCCACTGACGGAACCACCCTTGCTGAAGGGTTAAATTCACCTTCAATACTAAAAGCACCCTTAATTGCAAGTGTGTGTGTGGACACAGTAGCAGGCTGTGGATTACATGTCAACTCTGCCAGAGTCCTGCTGCTCCAGCTATTGTCACATCGCTAATCGCATTATTCATGCCGTCCTCTCTCTGCATACTGCATAATCACTCCTCACTCTTTCTGCTGCACAAAGACATACGGCTGTTTACAAACGGAAACATCTGATAGAGGAGTAAACGCATGTGTTTAGTGAAGGTTCGTGAGTGATTCATTACAGAATTTGGGCTAATGTCCGTCCATCTGCTGCACTCTCTTCACTTAAATTCACCTCTGGCCTTAGTCTCTCGCCGTCACTGGCGCTCTCCGCAGAACCGTGCTGAAACGGGGCCAGATGAACACAGAGACTGGAATGTTATAATCTAAAACTGTACACCAGCATTCAGATGAACGCGACTCGTGCAGCTCATCACATTTCTTTTTTTTTTTTCCTCTGCTGGATGCTGCAGGAGGCTGATTGAGACGGCCACTTAGGCAAAGTGATTGTAAGTGTGTAAATTACAGTTATTATGCCAAATTTGGGCAAATTTGGTTTGTATTCTTAGCATGGCTCAAACACAAAAGCAGCAGTCTTAGTAGTAAACAGAGTTTTAGAGAAGCACGACAGGTACGTGAGCGACGCAACTTTGGTTATTTGCACTATGTATACTACCTCAGTGGGTTTGAATAAATGGAAGATGTGATTAAAATGTAGACTTTAGTTGTTTTAAGGATTTTAAAGCAATGTTTTACACGACATTGTCAAAAGTATTGGGACACATATGTGTGTAGCAAATAATCCAGCTCGGAAAACAGCTAATTCACTCATTACCGACTGAATTAAATCCTGGATTAAATGCCAACAGTCTCTCTCTGGCGCTGTGCCAAACGGCTGCCTTCCCGGTCACTGTAATTTAGTCTCTATATTATATATTCTTTATATTTATATAGTGTTTCTTTACTAAATTATCTCGTTCTACCTTTCTGTACTGTACTTTTGTTGCGGCTGGAACCTTAATTTCCCTGAGGGAACCCTCCCAAGCGATCAATAAAGTTCTATCCTATCCTTTCCTATCCAACAGATTCCCATGCACGTTTAGTGCTCTGACCACAAGTACAAGCTCAACCTGCATGTAGACTCTGACTGATCACCAAGAGAAAAAAATGTAGCTGCAAGTAATTTTTTTGTCAAATTCATATAAATATTTGATATCTCAAAATGTAAGTATCCTAGGATCCACCTGAAAATAGCAATATCTGGTATGTGTGACTGTGTCCTGTCACCAACTGACTTGACTTACAGTTGCAGCATTGGAATTAGAGGACCTCTTTGAGGACCATGTGAGATTTTTAGAACATCGCTCCCAAAAGGCTGTCTGCATGGATGGTTCTTTGATTGTGTATTCCTCTGGCAATGACTGAATAGAACACCTGGAAGAAGAATTGAAATGGAAGTGGGAGGTTGAAGCTACGATTGAGTACCCTCCCCCTGGTAACATGATGGCTCTCTAGGGTTCAATCTTATGTCTAATTGGAGTGTTTAAACCAAGCTGTGCTACTTTAAGTCCAGTGTATTAAAATCGTGCAGTTACAAGCATACAACTTAAAATCCACACTTTAGCACAGCAATCCAGCCCCTTTTCTTACTGCCTTTCTGTATGGAACCTTAAGTATCCCTTTAACAAGCGCAAGAACCTCATACCAACTGATACAAGAACCGAGATGCCAACTGTGAAGCATGGGGGTGGAAGTTTGGGGACTGGACTGCTTTGCTGCAGCAGGCCCTTGAGATCTCTCCATCACAGAAACCACTATGGAATCCTTATTGTATCAGAGGGGGTTCGAGGAAAATGTAAGGTTATCCATACAAAGGACACTGAAATATCAAATAAAATGATTTATGGGGTAAAACCAAGATTCATGTATCAAATCACCAGTTTATTTGCTAGAGTTGTATGTTTTTACCGATTGGCATTTCTTTTAAGCCATGAGTTGACAGTACTCGTTTCATTCTGCCAAAGCTGCGATAGCTGAATCGCACAGAAGAACACTGCCAAAGACTGTTTGACTGTTAAATAGTTAAGCTTAAGTTCTGAATGGTACATGTCTAGGCAGATCATCTACACTCTGTGGTCTGGGTGCTAGAATTGTGGAGTGGGAGGATAAATTTGCTTTTATTGCCATACCATCAGTTTGAACAGCAAAGGCGGAAGAGATTATAATGAAAGGAAGACTTAAGGGGGTGGAGTTCGGGAGGGGTTTAATAGAGCTGTAACCTGACCCTGTAAAGGCTGCCGTAAGAGGATGAAGGTCAGTCTCAAGGTTTCACGGCAGTCCCTGCTGCTCCATAAGTGTCCTGCTTTAATGTGTGTCCCGCTGGAGGGTAGTGGCGCGCTAAACATCCGCTTAATCCTGCTCCTGACACGCAGTCAGATGGAATAAAGCGTGATGGAGTCTCTGCAGGGTGAGTGTTGATGCGGGGTGTGTAACGGCCGCTCTGTCGCTGCGGATACACATCAGCCGGAGTCTGCCCGCGGAGTGTTTCTCTCTCTCTGATTGGGTGATTAGCTAACAGGAGATAATGTGGCCCATCAGGCCGCGGGCTGCATCCGAGGAGAGACGACAGAGCAGTGTCTGACCATTACTGTCATTCAGAGACAAGATACTGTAACACAGGATGACACAAAGCGAAGAGATGAGTTTGCGTATCGGACTTCTCAGGAAATCGTCATAATTGAGTGGCTCCTCCCACAAAGGTGTTGTTTCTTAGCCACCAAGATGGACAGAAGGAATCTATTATCTCTATCTAAGGATACCTATAACATTTTATTGTTTATTCTATATTTATTTAATAGTGACCGTGTACATCAATCGATGTACGTGTGTCAATGTTGGACAATGAGCTACTTTTTAACCCCTAAAGATACAAGCTCATGCTGCATTTTTTTCTTTGGCATAGTTGATTAATGAGTTTGGCACACAGAACTGACATATCCTGAACCAAACCGGCCTATGATATATGCATATCTATTCTTACAAAAGAATAAACACTGGAATGCATGCTTATATGCACGCACCTCGCTGTGTACATATGTTACATATGTACATAAGCCTCTTTTGAGTTTATTAGTACCCTCATTTATTTTGTTTATTTAACAGTAATTCCACAAAAGGAAGCAAAAGGAAAGAGAGAAGGTTATGGATTCGATGGGCATTGCTGCTACAATCCGTTTGCAATCATATAGTACAGAGAAGTCACTCTTTATGAAATATTTTATTTTTTTAATGCCGGTACAAGATAAATTGGCTGTAGCTGTAGCTCTCCATATGGCAATGCTCAGAATGCACCTTTCACTCGCATCAGGTTATGAAATGCATAGGTTGAAGCGCCTGCACCCACGTCCTTGCATGAAGAATGTTTTAAATCTAAAAGCCATCTCTTCTGCATCACGTTGAGATGATGGCACAACAACAAACACTATCCAGTATGACTCAAGAGAGGCCAATTAGATAACTCAGGTGAAGGTCATTTCCAAATCTATGAATTTACAGGTTCATCACACTCACACATTTCTCTTACTCCTCTTACACCTTTACACACCAGAACAGGCCTCACAAAGACACACCATTTCTGTTGGGGCCAAAATAGCCTGATTTAAAAAAAAAAAAGTTCAGTTCTGCACGGGAAATGAAATCAATATCTAGATGTAAACGCTGCACTCTAAAAGGCCAAGAGAAAATGCACTGTATCTTGATTCAGTGTCAGTGATCGGGTGTTAATGACAATTACACTAAAAGTCCTTTCTGACCTCACAGTTTGATTCACCGAGAGCTCTTCTCCTAGTAATGTCAGGTCGACCCAGTCTTTGCTAGTATCAGTCAACCTGACCCGTTTGTAACCTAGCAATGATCACGAGCCCTGTTCAAAATTACAATCAAGAGGCCTCCCACAATGGCTTATAATAAATAAGATTGAGGCTTAAGAGCTAGATAAAACAAAAATGCTCTCATTATAACCAACAAAACAGATTTCAGCAACATTTTTTTTTTGTCAGGCTGCTTCACGTTCCACCTCTAGTGCTGTGTTTTTTCATCAAAACACAATTAAACACAACAAATATAGATAAGAAACTAATCCATAAAGAATAGAAAAGAGATGCTGCTTCTTGAGTATTTTGTTTACAGTCTCAGGACAATGGAAAGAACCCATTTCCTGCACTTAGCTAATCTGCTGGGTCCCTAAAAAGAATAAAAGCAGGAAGGGTATCCTTATTATATACTTTGTTCAGTGTGTATTATTTATCTATTCTGCAAACTGGGTATATGTAGAAAATGTGAAGTTATTTTTTTTCTCAATATATTAATTAATAATTCTATTATTTACTATATAGACAACTCATGTAAATAACATTACCTATACTAATAAATTAATAATACCTGTTGACTCACTTTGAGTTGTCTTTTGCAATTATTTAACCAACTATATATATATATATATATATATATATATATATATATAATATATATTTTTTTTTTTTTTTTTTTAACTTCCTTCCTAATAACACTACAATCCCACACTTCCTTCTGAGTGAAACTATTTGTGAAACTATTTTGACTATGAATCTTTTTTCTATGTTGTTGAATATGGAGCTGCAGGACACAAGAAAGAGAAATCAAGTATAAATTTGTTCCACAGAGAAAACTGATAAATGATAGAGACCACACTGTTTCACCTTAAAAAAAAAAAAAAAAGAAATATACATTTATGGAATATTTTTATGAATTCTTTGGACATCTGGGAGTCTCTTGTCCAGCTCTCTGTCCAGTTTACCACCCAGTCCTCTGTCAATATGTCTATTCAATCTCTTGTCCTGCACCCTGTCTGTATGCCTGTTCAGTGTTCAGACACCCTTTGTAGCTCCCTGTCCAGGTTCTTGGAGTGTTCATGGTTCTATATAGTACCATTTTCTTTCCACCAATTTTAAGTTTGTAGTTTATATTCCAGGTTCCTTGAAAATCTCATGGAGAAAACAGGAATTGTTTTTGGAGGCAATACATACATACATACATACATACATACATAAAGCAAAGTTTGTGTGTACTTTGGGAAAAACAAATACAGGTACATAACATAATAAGATAACTAGAACAAAAACAAGTTACAAACATGGAAAAGGGGCACAGACAGAAAATATGGAAAAGGAAGGATGAAGACTCTACAGCACTCCAGGACTGCATCTGCTAGTCAGCCAGAAGACCTGTGGAAATGACCTGGACTGAGGCTTTAGTGTTCTAGCAAGGACAAATGCCAACATCAAGAATGCTGAGTGGCAGTGCTGAAGGCCACGTGTCCATTCCAGATACATCTCTGGAGCTGCACCCAAATCCCACACTCTAAATTATGCAAAATGATGTGGTCTGGCCCAAATGTGTGACTTAACTGTAGACGCCAGACATGCTTTGACTGGTGGACTACATTCGGGGTAAGAGTTGTGTACATAAGATTTAGCAGATCTACTGCAGACGTTATTCCAACAGTCAAAGTCAAAAAAACAAGTATATTTATGAAATTAGCCTTAAATACAAGTACCAGTTACATCTATTATTGTGCTCCCAGATAAATAAATAAATAAATGAATGAATGAATAAATAAATAAACAAACAAACTACACAAACTCTGCAGGCTTTACAGTTTTAGCCCTGAGCTATGTGCCTAATTATTACAGTTAGGTTTTGGATACAGTTGTTATATTGGGGTAAACATGGTGGTGTGCGAGTGTGGGCACATGCACACACACTCCCTGTGCCGTGCAGTAATTTCACTCCTGGCAGAGATAGCTGGGCCATCACTTGTGCGGATAATGAGGAAGCCATTAAAGCATTTTAATTAGTTTTATGTCCTCCATTTCTGCCTCCACATCCCCACCAACATCTTCAGGGCAGGTATGCAAATGGAGGCCGAAATCTCCAGCCAAAAATGGACACAGAGGGAGCTTTCAGTTTGCAAACATTTTCAGAACAAAGGGCAAAACTGCTTTAATGCTTTAGTTCTCATCCACAGCATCAACACAATTCACAAAATGTAGTCTGGATTTTGCTATTTGGGTTATTTCTGAAATTCACGTGACAAGTGACAAAATCAGTGATATGTATCCAGATTGAACCCGTACATTTACCTGTACAAGCTATGAATTCACACAAATTTAAATTTGGTATAAAATGGTCTAATTACCAGTTTAAAGTGTAAATAACAGTTCAAAACAAATGGACAAAACCTGTTATTATTTCTTAGTATGCTAATGACCATTGTCCTGTTGAAATAGTGCATTTGCATTTGTGACCTGAGCAGGTATTGAACCCACAACCCCAGGTACTGTGAGACACATTGCATTACATGTCAAAACAAACAAATGATAAAAAGCATCAAAATAGAACCTGACAGCATGTAAACCACATGTGCATTCTATCCGTAAAACCACAGAGTTAATGATGTTACACTGTATTTAAATAGTTCATCAGAACAACAGCATCTTCTCCAGACATGTGAAGGTTATGAATGAAAGCTGTGTCCGTATCTGCTTTATTGAGCTTGTTAGAAAATAAAGAAGCTCATGACCTCCAGATTTGCGCTAAACTTTTTCTCTGTGGCTTTTATGCCAAGGTGGATGGAGCTTAGTGCTGATAAGAACCTGGACCAAAGGGGCTTAACGAGTGCACCAATCAATCAATCGCTTAGCGACGCCTTTGATTGATGCCTTTGAAGAAACAAAGTGTCATAATGGTCCCACCTGAGGAGCATGGAGAGGAGAAAACAGCCCTGACCTTTCAGAGGTCATGTTAAACAGTGCAGTCGATTCTCTCCGCTGTCCCCAGCATGTTCCTCGATGTTTGTATGTTTGATTGAACATGTTGACACAAACAGAGTGAGACAGTGAGTAAACACTCTTTAGATCGTCTCTGCATACAACTCAAAAATCCTGCTACTGCGGATTACAAAATGCAGTCAGGAGCACTTTGCTCCCTAGATTTCCATCTTTACACTTTAACGCAGTCACTCAATTCTCGAACACTCAGATGAGACATTTTCATTTGGAGTAAACATCTGTAATCTGCACTGCATGAAGGTGGGGTAGAGATGTTTGGTTTGTTAAATCAAATGATGTTCGCTGTCTGACACAAGACAAACCAGGCCATTAACTGACCATACATTTACCTCTACATACATCCTGTCCCAATGAACATTGTATACCCTGTGCGGTTCACTGGGCCCAGTGTCTTCTAAGATAGTCCTGAAAGTTGCATGGTGGGACCTCCGTGGATCACATCAATAATCTGTAGGTGCCCATGATACTGTTACTTGTTCAGTGGTTGTCATTTCTTGGTCCATTTCCGGTGGGTGCTGACCACTGCATACTGAGAAAAAATAAAAAATAAAATAAAATAAACACTGCTTGATGTTATGGAAGTGCTCTGGCCCAGTTGTCCAACACATCAGCTTCCACACTGACGTCACTCGCTTCCAAATAATGTAGATCCCACAATCAGTAAGTGCCACTGAAACCAGAGAGACAGTGTTATTCATTGTTATTATTATTGACCTCTCAGTGGTTTAAATGGCATGGCTGTTTGGTGTATTTCACATCGTGTGGTGACCAAAACAGTGACCAAGTGGACTCATTCAGAAATGCATTGAATTGTTTACTGGAATCAGGCGCTAATGAAGTGTCTCACACATAGGTTTTAACAAATGTTTCCCAAAAAAAAATCCCAAATGCAACAATTTGCAGTAGCAATCATAACTGAAAATAAATAAATACATAAATAAATAAATAAATGAATGATTGATTGATTGATTGATTGATTGATTGATTGATTGATTGTGTGCAGTTATGATGAGCAGAAACACAAGATGTCAATGGACAACAGCAGAAGCATAACAGGTTATACTTCTGTCAGCTGAGAAGCAGAAGGGAAAGCTGAACCTGCACAGACTCACCAAAACCTGAAAACCAAAAAAAAAAAAACATAGCCTGGTGTTTTGAATTTCGATTTCTACAGATGCTCACAACCAAACCTGCCTGTCAATGTCCAGGCTGGGGCTAGTGGTGTAAGAATGTGAGCAATGGTTTCTTGGCACAGTTTGAGCCATTAATACCAATCAATCATCACATAAATGTCACAGCATTTTGCACCCAAGACACATTTAAAGCATACAAATCTGATCACTCTTAGGAGGTGGCCTGAGACACGTTTGGCTCCCATATAATAGAAGTGTAAACGCATCAGTCTCTGTCGGACACATTCAACAGCCAAAACTCTTCCCCGTGCAGAACAAATACAGTCATTTTCCCATCAGCATGGACTGTTGAAGCTGTTGCTTTCCTCTAAGTTCCCCTAAGCAGTAACCATTTTTAGCACAGCACAGGAAGAACCTAAACAACCGGTTGCCAAGTAACATGGATTTGCATATTCTGTCCCACACAGCAATCAGATTTCAGACTAACCAGAGATGCATTTGACTTAAAGCTCAATAGCTTGTCAAGATGCAGTCCAGACACTAGTTACATGAAGTGACCAGGTGTAAACGGTAGTATTGAAGCTGACCATGTGAATCATTTGATTTGAAAAGTCATCTCAAACTGATTTCATGAACATACCAATGAGTTCAAACGGAGACCAAACGCAGAATCAGGGGGTTTCCACACTTGTCCCATTTAAGTGTGTCCACAGTTAGGACGGGTCCTGGGCTCAATAGAAAGAGGGGTTCGTTGTTGCTAGTTTTAATTTCAATAATAGATTGATTTGTGCAATTTTGAACATAATCTTTCTGCACACATTCACTTAAACTGGTCTAGATTGATTGATTGATTGATCGCTTTTCATTATTTCTCCCGGATCCAAGCACTCAAGCCTGAAGATCAGCGTTATATGGTATCATGGCATTTCACCATGCAGAGACACTTGAGAACAAGAAGGCCTTTTGCGGAGGAGTAGTTTTTATCCTGCAGGCCATAAGATGAAGCCGTCATGTGACAAAATGGACCAAGGGGCAACCACACACGCGGCACTGGGACCACAGTTCACTTGAAGTGAACCTCAGGAGTACCAAGACTGGTTCTCTTGAACACTCCCAGGCTTTTAAACAGCTTGTTTACTCCATACCAAACATACTGGACTAGTTTCAAAGCACTAGTGTGAAAACCTTCTTGGTATAGTGTTCCTAATAAAGTGCTTGTTGAGTAAAATGTGTAATAAGCTTATTTGTGAGATAAGTCGGCCTCCATTACTTCTTATCTCCATTCTGCTGTTCAGAACTAAACAAGCAAACCTGCTTTGAGTGACTCCATCTGAGATAAGGGAGGAGTGTTACATTTGATTTTATACTGAACTATTGCTTTAAGCTTAAACATGGCTTAGCACCTGGAACGTCTCTATAATTAGATATTTCTGCTGATGTTTGTTTGATGTAGGCTACACAGGTGGTTCCCTTGTGTTCTGTTTCTAACAGTGAACAGGTTTTATCTGGACACTCTCAGGCTTATACACCCACCCACCCACACACACACACACACACACACACACATAGAGGTTTCTGCTGCCCAAGTCAAATGCATGCCAGACACCTCAAAGCAAATCCTTGCACGTGCACACACACACACACACACACACACACACACACAGTCCTTCAGCCAGCTGAGTGGATCACTCTGAGCCCAACAAAAGGAAAATATCACAACATCTGCTCCAGATCTGTGTAATCGTGTTCACCCACAGCAGTGTGAAACACGTGCCAATAGAGCAGCTATACACCGATTAATTATTTATATAAACACATGTATCTGCAGTGTGTGTGTGTGTGTGTGTGTGTGTGTGTCTTCTGTAAGATAAGCAGGTTGTATTGACGATAATTCAGGTGTGTATAAAATGTGTTGGCCCCTAAAAATGGTTTCTTACAAAATTGTGCACGACTACATACATCCAACATCACGAAGACATTTGAACTTACAATACAGCTTTAAATCACATCGATGCTCCAGTTACTGTAACAGTGACTCCAAGTGGTGTTTGCTTGCACATCAGGAATGGACCTACTGTCACGCTTCTGTCTCATCAGGCTTCCCAGTCTCTCCGCTCTGGTCCTCATCCTGTTTGTTCTGGTCTTGTTTTCACCCTTGCTCCACCCTGTCTATAGCATGTTCCACTTGTGACTGGTCTGTAGCCCTGCCCTTGCGTGATCATCCCCAGGTGTTTCCAGTCTGTGTCTGTGTATTTAAGGTCCTTTGTCTCAGTCCGTATCATTTTTTGTATTGGTTTCTGTGCAACCTGACACATCATTTGTAAAAATGCTATACAAATAAAATTGAATTGATTTAATTACTAATCCTAACTAGTTTTTGAGTTGGTAACATGGCAACACAATTGACAATGAAGAATAAAGGTCACTGGGAACAATAAAGAATACAAACTTTGGACTGATATGTTCAGTATTTATTGAGCTACACAAGGGAATGGGTTATGGAGTGTGGGTGTTCAGGTGATGTCATGGAAACATTCTTGGCAAATGTGACATTGAGGACTTGTTGGAAAACACAACGTGGAAATAAATGCCACAACTATTGTATGTCTTTGACAGACAGCAGGGAAGGATATGTGACCAGAAGCTTGACAGAAATATGGCGGAAATGAAAGTATGACTATGAGACACTCATAAGGGTCAGCGGAGTTAGTACGTACTCTTGGTATTTTGTTGTTGTTTGTGTCTGTCTGTGTGTGTGTGTGTGTGTGTGTGTGTGTGTGTGTGTGTGTGTGTGTGTGTGTGTGTGTTACATACAGTTCTGTGAGTACCTCCCACTTCCCAAAATCAGACAGGGTAAGTGAAATGGCTGTGCTGAACTTCCCCTAGGTGTATGTGAAAGTGTGTGTGTGTGTGTGTGTGTGTGTGTGTGTTTGGAATGATCTAGGGGTAGTGCTGCCTTGTGCCTAATAATTCTGTGCCTAATGATTTCCAGACCCAGTGTATAAGATCATGACTGATTGAATAATTTGATGAATACTCATTTTGCGTCATTATGGAAAATCTTTCTTTACTTTAACTAAGGAAACCATTTTTCTTACAAAACCCTGCGAGATCTGCTTCTCAAAATCCATTCAAGATTAAACATTCACGCGATGTAAAGGGCAGCTGGCATTTCAAAAAGTGTCAAACAATAAATTAAAGAGCCAAATCTAAAAGTGATGTTATGTTCTGAATAGTATTCAGCAGGTGAATGTGGCATTTTTGGACTTGTAATGATTCGTGTCACTGAGTAATTCCAAATTTGGCACGGAGGAGAAGCAATTACATTACAAAGTCGCTCTGCCTCCGCTCTGCTCTTACGCAGGTTTAATAGGCAGCACCACAGCAAGCTAATGGACTACCGCTGTGTCAAAGCAATTACTATACAGTGGAAGATTTATCAGCGATGCAAAGGATTTGACAAGAAACCAAGCCGAGAAAATGAAATAGATATTGGCAGGATTGTGGATTTTTTTCATCAAAAACTATTTCATGCATTTCTAGGATTTGATTTACCACTGAAAATGGCCATGTGCTTAATGCTGTACACTATATTCAAAAGTATTCAGACATCCCTTCTCCTGACTTGCTCTTGTGGCAAAGAATAATCAAATTCTTACAGCAATTTAAGGCCTTCCCAGAAAAGCAGACACTGTCCATCTTCCATTCTAAAAGGAAAAAGCTCTGCATTAATAATATTATCCTAAAACATCAGTTAGAAAATTATAATGATTCCACAATATACTCCATCCAGTTTTAATATTTGTTATTGTATTATTTTAGACCATTTGCTGTAAGTGAAATCCTCTTTCCAAATAATGCCTTTATAAATGCCAAATGGGAGAGGTTTAGAAAATAATGGACCTGTTTGCTTTTTTTTATTGAGCTGCAGCTCACAGATCTGGTGGCATTTTCATATAAAATACTTAAAATTATGACATTTTTTTATTTAACCCTTTAAAGTTTAGAGCTATAATATTAAGCTATAATAATTATTAATTCAGTTATACTTTTAAAGGCCCCATTCCTCATATTCCTTTTTGTATTATTATTTTTTTTTCCAACATTTTCATTTTCAGGACAATTCCTGCCTGGCTGGAATATCCCATCATTGTGAGGGTGCATTCAATCCATGAAGGAATACAGATGGTCACTAAGCAGTGAAACATAGTGGGCACCTGTCAATGACATGTTTAGCCAGTGGACCCACCCCATTCCATGAAGGTACACCCCACACCAGAATGAAGTCATCACCAGCCTGTTGCTGACAACTATAGTCCCTGTTTTCACCAGGGTCTGCGTCCCATGACCTTGGACCATGCCACCTGTTGCCAGTCCTCTTGGTTCCAGTTAACAACCTCATGAGCCCAGCTGAAATGCTGTGTCCAGAGTTATAGTGTTAACAGAGGCACTCTGCTGGGTCTTCTGCTTCCATATGCCATGGAAGCTAAATAGTGCAACACTCACCTGGATAATTTTCATGAGGGCCTTCTGCCTTAAAATGTGGATGTGGCACAGTTATCATTTGAGTTCGATGGACTACCATTGGGTTCAGGCAAGTCGTACTGGTCAGCCAGCTTGGCCATGCTACTCATACTGGTATATTATCTTGGTCATGCTGGTTGACCAGCCTGGTCACATTGTTCATACTGGGAGACCAGATAAACCATTAAACTCAAGCCAACGAGCTCAGCTGGCCGTCCAGGTTAAAGGTTAGACGAGGTTGACGACTGTTTTATTTATTTATTTATTTATTTTCTCAATGTGGTATAGAGTGACGGTGTCGACTGCACTTTCTTAATAATTTGTTGTTGAGCTACAAGTGAGCAATAATTCAAATAAAATTGATAATTAAAAAAAAAATAAATACAATAAAATGTTTTTGTTGGTGGTGAGAACTTCTAAGGGTTGATGGAGTGTGAATATTATGGTAAGTTGACAGTAGCTGATGCTACAGAGTCTCTGGTTATTGGGTTATAATCAGCTGCTGTATTATGCAGCTTTGGCAGCCTAAACACACATGGGGCAGCACATCGTAAACTGTCCGTCTACTCCAGCGCCTCAGAGTCTAGAGGCTGTTCTCTGCCTTTAATTGCTTGACATTTGCATACTGAGGAGTTTATCAGCGTTGCAGCGCAAGTTTCAGCCGAATCTAATAGAATTCACATCACCACAGGGACGGCTGCTTCAGGCGGAAAACAAAAAACAAACGCACTCCAAAAATATATTCTTGACTGAAATGATGGGTGATGGACAGAGAATGCCAATTAGTTGCCTGGCTCTGACCAGTCATTCCACCAGCGTCAGCCACGAAACGCCCCAATAACACGCAGAGTCACATTGGCACACTCACGAGGGAGAAAACCCTGAAAGAAATGTGGAATATTACACTCCCACACTGAGTGCCATCAGAAATAATGTATTCCGGTGTCTGATGAAACTACAGCTAATCCAAGTAGAAATGTCGATTCTTGTTTGTGCTCTTTAATTTGAACAGGATTTGATCCAGATCTATTTTTGGTACAGGGTTGAGAGAGATGTAAATATAAGACACAAATCTGGTCTTCAGTGTGTTGTGTGCATGTGTGTGTGTGTGTGTGTTTGCTGCTTTGTGGATGATGAAACATTTACACAGTCTTGTTGTGGGGACATTTGGCGGCTCCTCACAAGGAAAAAGACTTTTTCGCTCCAAATATTGCAGCTTAAAAAGCAAATGAGCCCAGTGATTAGCTTTTGATTTATGAGATTAAAGCAAAAGTTCAGCTCAAATCTAAATATCCCAGTTATATTCAAATACAGTCAGTTAGCCAAGATACACACAGTTGAAACTTGAGGCACTACGAGGTTACGGCAGTTCATATTACTGCAGCTACTGTCTGCGTACATCCCACCGGTTACTGTGATGTAAACTACACGTTTAAATGTTTACTTTAGATGGTGTTGAGCTGTTTAATAATATGAAACTGACTTACTTATATTTGCAATACTGTATGATCCTAACAGGGTTGGGTAATTGGGATAACATAAAATTAAACAAAAAATCTGGAAATAAAAAAAAAAAAAAATGATTTGTATATTGTTCATCCAAAGATATAGTTTTTCCTTATTTTTGGTACTCATGTTCATTCTTTTTACAATTATTTTAAGCCAACAGAGAAGGGAGAATAATAGTCTTAGGTGCAACTGTCAAATGGTCACTTATGAGCGTTCTCCTTAGGGCTCCAGGAAAGTCCAGACCATCTTTGCTTGTGAACTTTTAGACTTAGCATCACAATTGAAGTGTAACAAGTGAATTTTTTGTTTGAATACAGGGATGTAACTACCTGCAAAATGTGGATCTCAGGGTGCAAGAGTTAAAGTAGGCTCAATAATAAATAAGGTGCAAAACAGGTCCTGCAGATGCTCTCTTATAGCCAAGCTGGTCAGTCACTTCATTTGTAAGTGCATTGCTAAGTGGGGTTTAGTAATGGGGGTCTAAATAACTGTGGTCCGTTTCATTTGTTCAGGGCTCATTTGTTTTCATCTATTTTGTTTTCTACTTTGCTTGTTGGACCTATAGGTCAGTGAGGTCTGGAAGCCCAGACTAGGTGATTCCCATGTAGCAGAATAATGTTTCAAAAAACTAGACCTTTGGTGGCTTCACTTTAGGGAGATGTTGTGTTGTGTATGTTTTCGACAGTCATTGATGTCTACATATCAGATTAGAGATTAGATTAGATTAGATTGAACTTTATTGATCCCTTGGAAAGGTTCCCTCAGGGAAATTAAGGTTCCAGCAGCAGCATCAATAGAGTAAAGCAAAGAGTAGGTAGTGAAGATAATAATTTCAGTAATATCTTTTTAGTATACAGTATTTTTATTTAACGATCTTATTACAGATGTGCAGTAAGTTGCTGTCTAGCTGTGTAGAACCTCCCTCATGCTCCTGACCTTCTCAAGGTCTCGTGTGTCTCCAGACGTATTGTACTGCTCCCCATTGAACAGTATGGCATTGTAGGCCATCAGCTCTCTCACTACCATGCAGGTAGTAGCTTGTGTAGTGTAATGCTGGCACATCTGAAACATGTGGTGAAAGGTTCTATCAAAATCACTGCTTTCACTGGAGCTGGTGGATTAACCGCACGTTCACTGCTGAAACATTACACTTCTTGCACAAGCTGGCTGTCCACATAACCCTGGTTGTCTTTTGACCAGTAGGACAGCATCTCCTGGCACCTTCTCTCTCTCTTGAGCCATGTTCCTCGAGAAGCAGACTAGTGTTCATTTGTTTGCATGTGTCTGCAAGACTGGTTTGGAGGAAATTTTGGGAGCTGAATCTGTAACTTTAGGTCAGCCTCCTTCAGCACGTCTGACTATCAGGAACAGCAGCACACATTCGCAATAACACTCTGAGAACTTTCCCATTCTTCCTCAAATCCTGTGTGTTATGCAGTGGGCAGGATAATCCTGTTTAATCGGAGCAGTTAAAGCTCAGTAAAGGCCTTTCTGTGTTCGACAGCTCTAAAGGTTCAGCTCAGCCAGACTAAAGTGTCCAAAGTGTCACTCCGGCTTTAGCTTCTCTTTCTCTAAGGCTAAACCAGGCCTGGCGATGCAATATTGATGTGTGTGCGCTGATGTCGGCAGGAGAAAACTCTTACCTGGCAAAACATTGAGCCGCAAACTGCAGGGGAAAAAGGCAAGAGCACAAAGATCAGACTTAAGAGCAACAGTGGCGGCTCATTAGCCAAACTTACATGATTTGTGGCAGACACAGAGCCATATATTAGCCCTAACGATGGCGTGAAGTTGGAAAAGCCGAAGCAGCGTGAATATTTCATTCTCTCTACACAGGCGCGCTCTCTTCAGCTCCGGCTGGAAATCCGAGCATCATTCCGAATTCATTTTGAACCGAACACCTGACACTCTGGTTTTTTGGCAAGTCAACAGACTGTGTGTGTGTGTGTGTGTGTGTGTGTGTGTGTGTGTGTGTGCGTGTGCGCATGTGTGTGTGTGTGTGTGAAGTGAAATGTTCACCTTTTTTATAATGAGTGTTTCTGGGAAGAAAACATCAGCACACATCACACACTTTGACAGTTCCTATAAAAAGCCCTCCAGATCCTTCTCACGGAGGATATATAATGCTTTTGGAAACACAGCTCAGAACAGTTCACAGCTAAAGCACATCACAATTCATTATTTTAAAGCAATAGTTGAGCCAAAAATTGAATTTACACAGCTTTCATTTACTTCTTTACTTCTGCTCTGGAGCTTCAAGGCTAACAATGAATGGAAGCATACAAGTAACAGAAGCCTATGTGTGAATGTGTGAAATGTTATGGAGATATTACAGGAATTTGCTCTGTGTCTTCACCGTTTACCCTGCAAAACTCAGCCACAATATTTAAACGTCACAATTTCAATAAGCCTAGTATAATTAATAACCGTATATGTAGTGCTGTGTGTTTATTTATTACAGTTATATTAACAAACTGTTTCCAGAGATTCAATATATGGTCTCCCAGCTAATAGAGAGAGAAAAAAAATAACTATTTTAAAGATTTATTGACTTGATATGAGATCGTTTCACTTGGTAAGAACATTTCACTGTCACTAGTGGGCTGCATGTGTGCAAACTATGGGGGTGAAAATGTAACAAGTCAAGATTGTTACAATAGAGTTTCTGGATTTTGTAATTGGCCTATTTTTCAGCCCAGTTTCGGATAAGTCGGACTTTCTTTTGAATGAGGTTCACCGTTTTACTTCTCTGTACTCACCTATAAGCTTACTTGCAGTTTCACTTGTCTAATGATGCACTTTTGCCCCAAACTGGGTCATACACCATGTCCCTGTTTTCTGTTCCTGGCATTTGACCTTTTTTGGCAGTGAATTAAATGCAAACTAAATAAGATGTGATGATGCAAGATGCATAGCTGTTGGCACTATACCAAAACCAGTTTTGAATTATTATTATTATTATTATTATTATTATTATTATTATTATTATTATGTGAATGCCATGTTAGGAATCATGTACAAAGTAAAAAGTAAAAAACAGTACAATCTTTGGTGGCCAATCTGTGGGACACTTAACCCCCACATACAGTGCCCCTGCCCGACCAGTAAGCACTTTATATACACTGTGTTTCTGCAAAATAGAGTTTAGGACAGGTGCCTGATGATTTAGGGATTCATTTCACATGTGTGACAAATAAACATTTTGTTAAATTTAACTATATATTCTTTTGTTGTTGCTTTAACAACTCTGTTACCCAGATCCTATTCATGTTTTCCTGCACTAATCCTTTAATAACATTACTTTCTCAGAGATTTACCCACATTGGGTGGAAAATGCGTAAAACAAAGACAATAATCTGAGTTTATTAGACAGGATCATAGCAATTATGCTAATGCAGTTCATAGCCTGGTAATAAGCTCAAAGCAGAATTGCCTCAGGCAACATTCGTGACCTGAGCATGTTTAAAAAACCCTCAAAACCTCAAATCATAGACAACTGGCACCTCTGTACAATCGTACGTTATCCAAGGACACCACACACACACACACACACACACACAAATGTGGGATTACAGCTGCGAAGGGAAGCCCTGAAGACCAGCCATAACTGAGCTTCATTAGAATAAAAAACAAACTAAGGAAAAGATCACAGCCAGGCAAATTCAGCCTCAAAAAAGAGAAATAAAAAAAAACAAAAACCTGGAATGAGTTTGAACCTCCCGTGGTGCCTCATCAATGAAGACACAGCAGCTAGTATAAAATATTCAACCCAAATTTACTGATGTGTTCAGACGGTCTCTCTAATACAGCAGCGAAACACAAACAGATTTGCCCTTAAAAGGGTTTTTCACATAGTTTATTAATGCACGATATCTGCTCCTCATTTTTACGTTGATGTTGGTAAAAATGATTAAACCTGAAGCCCTGATGAAAGATAACAGGAACTGGAGTCTGAGGGAAACTCATGACTAAAGGCTGCCACGCAACATTACACTATGAATCAATCACTGAACTGTTTACACTTAACTTTACCGCTGACTCTTCATGATTTACTTTTCTTTATTTACACTTCATTATTAGCCCTTCACTTCACTCTTAACACTTAAAAGTGTAATTTACATTTACAGCACTTACATGGTAAGTGACTTACAAGGTTTCTCATATTACAGAGGTGGGCGAGAGTAGTGTTACAAGGCTTGTCTTATGGATATAGCACAGTATACTTGCCCAGACTGGGAATCAAACCCCAGTCTCTCACATAGGTCACACAATTTACCTCATTATTTACACTTCACATTTTACATTTTACATTTCCTCATTATTTATACTTCACATTTTACATTTCCTCATTATTTACACTGTGCTTCATTATTTACACTTCACATTTTACATTTCCTCATTATTTACACTTTACTTCATTATTTACACTTCACTTTTTACACTTTACCTCAATATTTATGTTTCCTGTTTTACACCTTACTACATTATTTACACTTTGTTTTTTACACTTCAACATTAGCACTTCACCTTGCTATTTACACTTTTTGTTTTACATCATATACACTTTATATAATTATTTGCACTTTACTTCATTACTTACACTTTACTACTGTCAAAGGCAATATCTGATACAGGATGATGACCTTTACAAAGTAAACCTTCAGAAAGTATAAGTATTTAATTGTAACACTAAGAACACAACATGCTGTATATTTCATTTGTAAAAATATGTTTATGAGATAATTAGAACACACAACTCTGTTGTGCATCATCCCTCCGGAAATCACATCATTCCCACACAAATGTCCCACTCATGTTCTGTATGGAATTAAATTGCACCCAAATGCTAACCTGTACAACAGAGGTGAAATTAAAATATGGTAATTTTGTTTATATTTTGTATTAAATATATTTTGATTAATTGATATTTGTTATATTGCCCATACAGTCATATATTGCACTTCACTCTAAACACTTCATATACATCACATTTTCATGTATACTTGTTTCTAATTCTTTATTTTTGCTTCACTTTCCAATTTAAAGCACTGCTCTCACTTTACTTCACACTACTCCACTCTCTTCACAACTGCTTTCATTGCTTGTGTTCTGGTTGGGTATCGCATGTCCCATTTCAGTTCCATGATCTGGATCAATATTTCCAATTGCAGTCTATTTACACCTCTGAGGGATTTCCTTTACTTCAAACTTCTGCAGGATCAGCTTTCATTCTCTGGAAAAATGAAAGGTCCTCGTAAGGGACAAGAGGGAGAAAAGGCTACTGGATTACTTGAAGAGAAAGAGAGAGAGACGGGGGTGAGGGGGGGGGCTTCAGCTCTGAGATTAATATTTTAAAGTGTATATTGCAGCCTTCCCCTGTCTTTTCATTCTTTTATAGATGTCCATATCATGTTCGGGTCTTGTGTACCTTACCTTTTCCCTCTTTATCCAGTTTAGTCCCACATTAGGGAAAGACGGGTTTCACCTTACAGAGCAAATTTACCACCATTGAATCAATGCATTTTTGATTGGGTGTGATATCTGTCTGTCTGTTCTCATGTGCACATGAAAATATGACATCAACAAAATAAACAGATTGATGTCACGTTTCATTCATTTCAGTCACATAAATGTAAAATATTTCCAGTGCATATCATTGGGTATTATTCTGGATATTAAGTCATCAAGATGTGATTACAGCATGAGAAGAATAATAAGCAATAACAGCTTTTTAATACATTTTCCCTCCATTTTCACTCAGAAATAAATGATTGGACAATTCAGAGCAGCTTCAGTCCATTATGTCAACGGTCTACGGTTCAATTGAAGGGTAGAATTTGCATTTGGTAGCAGTTTTAAATATTTCAGTAAATGCTTTCCAAACAGGTGTTGGTACAAGTAAAGGTAATCATTATCCATGTCCGAGATAAACTTTAGGAGGAGTCAAATCAATAACACCAAAATGCACAACATGGTCCATTCTTCGACCATGTTCTCCGAATCAGTTCACAATTTTGTGAACTTGGAGCGTTTCTCAAGATGTTTTGGTTGGTATCAGGAAAATGGGTTATAACAAACCACATGAAAATGTTCTCTCCACTGATGCTCTTTCACACTTGTCTGGGGTTGGAGCAAGAGAGTAAATACAGATAGAAGGTGCAATCTTCTGGAACAGTGCACATTTCTGTGCAGTTTAACATGGAGCAGCAGCAGAGATGGCTTTTTTTTTCATAGCCGTGGTGATAATCTGACCAATATAGCAGTTTACACTACTTCTGCAGAGCCATTGAGTTCAAACTTGCTTGCGTACAACTCATAATTTGACAGATCTAGGTCAGATCACGTTCTGACCACACCTCTCTCACCACTCCAGAGTTCATTTGGGAATGATGAGACCACCTCCTCTAAAATGTCTTGGTGGGGTTGTTGTGGTCTACATCCGAGTGTGAATACTGTTTTCACACCTGTTCAAAAATGTGTGATTTTTTTTGATTGACCCCCAACAAAACACCAAATGCCTCAATCAAACATGAAAAGAAGAAAAACAAAACTTACATAGATCATTTTGAAATGATTTTCCTAAGAACAAAAGACCATATTTGTCAGATGGTGCCATATCATCTATAAAACATGCTGGAGGTACTTTTGTGGTATCACAGCCAAAAGCCTGGCTGTTAACAGATGTTGACAGATGTAGCAGGATGAGTTCTGAAATGTATAGAGCTACACTTTTAGTTCATATTCAGTCAAATGCTGCAAAACCAGTAGGATGGAAAATGACCCAAAGCATACCACAAAAGCATCCTGAGAGCATCTTAACACAGAAGAAATAGAATGTTCTTAAATGGAGTCAGTCATCTGACCTTAATTCAGTTGAACATACTTGTCACTTACAGAAGAAACAATCGAAGGCAGAAAGACCCAGAACATCCTGCAGTAAAGGTCTAGCAAAGCATCTCAAAGGAGGACACTCCGCCCATTTTTGTGATGTGGAAACTAAGTATGGCATACGTTCCCTATACTTACAATAATGTGTTTTCTAATTATTGCTGAGCCTTTGAAAATGCTGGGACTATGTAAAATGCAGTGATCAACATAAAATCCTATTGACAACCTCCAATTGTTTCTGCTTCACTGACCATAAAGGAGCACTTTATAGTTCTATAATTATAGATCATAGTCCATATGTTTCTCTCCACACTTTGTTAACCTTCTTTCACCCTTATTCCCAATGGTCAGGACCCCACAGGACCACCACAGAGCAAATATGACGTGGTTTGTGGTTCATTCTCAGAACTGCAGTGACACTGACATGGTGGAGGTGTGTTAGAGTGTTAGTGTGTTTTGTGCTGGTACGAGTGGATCAGACACAGCAGTGCTGTCCACTCTAATAGACACACCTACCGAGTTGGTTCACCTTGTAGAGAGAGAAGCTCATTTGTTTATGACGTTTGTGTTGGTCATCCTCTGGTCGTTCATCAGAGCTCACGGAACGCTGCCCACAATCTCTGGTTGGTAGATTGTTGTCAGTCCAGCAGTGACACTGAGGGATTTAAACACTCCAGCAGCACTGCTGTGTCTGATCCACTCATACCAATGAAATGCACATTTACACAACATGGCATGAGAATGATCCACCACCCACATAATGCCTGCTCTGCGGTGGTCCTCTGGGGTCTTGACCATTGGTGAACAAGGTAAAAAGAGGTTAACAAAGTGTGGAGAGAAACAGATGGACTACAGGCTGTAATTATAGAACATTTGTATAGAGATATTGTACAATAATACAAGAGATGTAGTGGCAAGGAGGTGGTCATAATGTTATGGTTAGTCTGTGTATTGCAAAAATTAATGCAATATTTTTTGCTAAACTGAAGAAAGAAAGAAAAAAAAGACATCCCTGCGTCTTTCTTCTCAATTTGTTTCACAAGAACAACTTAAGTGCTCTAATGCATTTGCCTCAGATTGTATATCACAACACGCATCAGCATGACACCGTCAGCTCATAATGAACCCTTTCAATTATTTCACCTGGTTTCATTCATTTTCTGTTTGACTGAGCCTCATATTTAGCATTATGTTTTCACTTGATTGGGTTCCAACGTCTTGTCCTGATCTGCTTCAGTAATATAGAGACATTTCTGTCTTTTTTTCTATGAACAAATGAGGTCACACTACTAATTCATAGGAATTTATCAGCCACAGCAAGAACATTGGCCTAAATATGTAGAATGTGCTCAGTGGCTATCGCTAACAATATATCAAATATTAATGACCTTTCACAATGTATACACACCTTAATTTATCACGATTCAAGCAGCAACACTAGCACCGTCCACACTATAGAGGAATGGCGGTCAAATGTCATGAACATCCATTTCCAAACACCACATTCAGGGACAAGGAATTAAATGCATGTCATTTTGCATAAGCATTTAAAATGAATGACCAAAACCTTTTCATTTTTTATTCCCACCCGTTCAAAAGTGCATGTGTTTTATTCATACAATTTCTTTTAACTAACTTCTACCCTTGTGCATATGTTAAATATCTGAATCAATAATGTCACTTGAAATAGAATATTAACGTTTTATGAGCCGGTCCCAAGAAAGATTCTTTTGCAGATGAATCGTTTGGAAGTCAAATCTAAAGGAAAGGGAGGAATTATAGTCTTGGTCATTTTCCTTCAGCCCCAGCTTAAAAATACCCTTTCTTCTTTTTCTGTGGTACTAATGCATGATTCATGCATCTATTGGACTTTTAATCGCCATTAAGGGCGTAATTTCTCCACTTCAGAGGTAGCGCCTCTAATAGCCTGATCATATATTATTTGCACCAGTGAATCAGAAACACTCTCTTTCTATCCCTGCATGTGTCCGAGTGTGTGTGTGTGTGTGTTTTGGTGTGGGATTTTGAGGTGGGAAGGACACAAAGCCCATAAATGAAGAATAATGATCAGGTTTATAATGACTGAAGACTCTTCGGCCATTAAAAGAGGAAACATTAAGTTGTTGTAGAGCCGCACGGTGTGGATATAAAATGCAAGGCTCACTGAAGTGACTGGAAACCACCACAGGAATGTGACAGCAAAACATTTAAATAGCGTGTCTCTGACTGAATATGAAGTGGGCACAGAATGCTCATTTTTGTTTATTTTTATGGTTTATTTATTTTATATTGATAATTAAACAAAATAATGAAGTTCTTCTGAAAGCCAAAAACAAATGATACAGAATAATATACTGTCCAAAATAATATTAGTAGCAGAAGTAACTGTATTGATCATATATAGGAACAAATATATTCAATCCAGTGAACAGATACACAGTAGTAATAGTAGTTGTAGTCGTAGTAGTAGTAGTAGTAGTATTCACAACACAGTAGTAGAACTTGTAATCACATCACAGTAGTAGTAAAACTTGTAGTAGTAATAGTAATCACAGCACAGTAGTAGTAGTAGATGTAGTAATCTCAGTACAGCAGCAGCAGTAGTGGTAGTAGTAGTAGTAGTAGTAATCACAGCACAGTAGTAGTAGTAGATGTAGTAATCTCAGTACGGCAGTAGTAGTAGGAAGAGTAGTAGTAGTAGTAGTAGCAGTAGTAGTATGAATTATGTTCAATTTTAATGACACAAGTATATTTCATTGTAAAGCTGAGTTCCACCTCTATAACCTTAAGGGACTGAAGTCATTATAAAGCAATAGGCCTGGAATTGAAGGGAAAATGGACATTGAAACTGCCCGTACTGAAATTATAATACTGACCTTTCAGTTTCTTAAAAAGACTAAAGGACATATTACATAACATGAGATCAGTATAATAATCACATTATTAATATTATACAATTTTCAGAGGTGAGTGTGAAGAACCTTTTGAAATACCTTCACTTATTTTAGGGTAATTTCATATTTTTATATGTTTATATATTTATAATGTTATAATGTTTATCATTTAATATTTGTACGTATGGTCAGAAAGCCTTGCAGTAAATATCTGTAGGTGGGAAAAGTTTCAGTAAAATACTGAGTTCTTTCTCTCCTTATACAGTCGTTTAGTTTCTTCTGATGCTAGAAGCATATGTCGAAGGTATCATCTGAACTCACAACATGACTGCTTGTTTGTGTACTTTTGGCCTACAGTGCAGTCCTCAGTGGGACGCTGTAGGTCCTGTGAAGAGTCCACTTCTGTGGCTATTGCTGTGCAACATGTCAGTCGAGGAGAGTTCAGCTCTGATACTGGACAACCGCTGCTTCATAATTAGAACTGACTTCATTAACAGTTAAATTCGAAACACACACTCTCTCTCTCTCTCTCTCTCTCTCTCTCTCTCTCTCTCTGTCCATCCCACTCTCTCTCTTTCTTTCTCTGCCCCCTCTACCTCTTACTCTTACATTTGTCATTAGCAAACAAGCATCATGCCTCTTTGCTCTCTCTCTCTCTCTGTCTCTCCCTCTCTCTCTCGCTCTCTCTCTCTCTCTCTCTCTCTCTCTCTCTCTCTCTCTCTCTTCCCTCTTTGTTTTTCACTTGAATGCACACAGACATGGACACACACATGCATGCAAACACAATTACACAGATCACACATGACGGTCCCAAGTGTGACCTGTGTGTGCATGTGTGTAGGAGGGGGAATCCTCTCACCTTGTCCACAGCTGGGGAGATTTTAATCTTTTACACTAATAACCCCTTTCCTCCACCCTCATGGATCACTGCCACAGGAGATACACATTGATAACCTGTAAAACAGGACAGTAAAAAGTAAGGTAATACACACTGATACATAATTCATACTGAAAGGGGATACATACTGATACACACCAATACACACTGACAAAGACCACATACTGATGGTACAGAATACACAATGGTACAGGATACACATTAGGATTGAATACACAGTAATACACACTAATAACAATGCACGGACATACACACCAATACAGGACTGCAGGGATACACACTAATTAACCTTCACAATACAAACTAATTTTTGCGGGATGTTTTTGTAATCAGCCCCGCCCCCTCTCACTGATCAGTCAGAGTCTGCATGCAAGTGAAGCATATACACATGGACAAAGCAGCATGCATAGGAGTGTCTGATGCACTCGTATAAGAGCAACCCACATTAAC
>CM067504.1:37285423-37395423 GCA_034509495.1 Acestrorhynchus altus | reverse complement strand
TGTAGGAGGGGATATTGCACATTATTATTGCACTTTTGTACTTTTTGCACCAAGTCCAGTTGTGTTGTGTCGTGTTGCAGGTTACTGGATGGTTCCTTCTCGTTCCCATCCTCTGTCCTCCCGTTACCTCTCCTCCCCCTCTGAGAGGAGTTGTACAGTCTGATGGCGTGCAGGACAAAAGACCTTTCTCTTCCATTGACACCAGAGAGTCTAGCTTTGTGCCATCCACAGAGTCGGCCCACCCGATCAATTTGTCCAGCCTGTATGTGTCCTTCTTGGATATGCTGCCCCTCCCAGCACGCCACAGTGTACAACAGGACACTGGCGACCAAGGTAAAACCAGTACCAAGGTAAGACCACTGATAAAACATGCACAGACGTTTCCTGCTGATGTTGAAGGACCGTAGCCTCCTCAGACAGTAATGAGGAGAGAAAAAAGAATGAGCCCAGCGTCAGCTTGTGGTTTCTACAGTGCTGACATTAATTATGAACTGGCAGTTCAGGGGAACGGTGGAGGTCAATGTGAGATCTGGAATGCCAAGAAAACTGTCTTGAGGGGACTGCGCATATGGTGGTAAAATTCATGGTAAAATCTGAACTCCCATGCAATGAATCTGCCTAAAAAGTCAAGAGGGTAGTGCACTGTTCTACAGGGTAGTTGTTCAGACATAATCTTTAGTCAAAAGATAGACAGATTTGTTTGGAATCAAGTGCTGTAGACTGATGATTTTCAAATAGAAATCATGAAAGGTTTGAAGAAAACCTGACTGACATGACTGAATTATGGGGATGGATAGGTCATGTTTTTGGGTTGACTTGCTGCCAAATTTTAGATCATTTGAAGCTGGATTGAGTTTGGCTCATTATACCTAAAACCACAGAGGACAATATGAAGAAACACAAGCTGAATGGTCCTCACAGCCCCCTGATCTAAACATCACATATAATTGCACAAATTTGTCTCAATAATGTCTTTGCCTTCTGCAATGAAGAGTGGAAAATATGCCAATACAAGAACGGAATGTCTTTTAGCTGAAAAAAATAAAAAATAAAAAGCAGCTGTGATTTCTGGGAAAGGCAAGGGTCAGTCCTGACTTTGTAAGTTTTACACTTATTTAAAAAAAAAAAGCCCAAACTTTTACACTTATTTATTTTTATTTATTTATTTTTTACTTACCTTTTAAATTGTCATTTAGCCAAAAGTGACTGCATATGGAGGACTGGATGGATGGATGGATGGCTAGATAGATGGATGGATGGAGGGAGGGAGGGAGGGAGGGAGGGAGGGAGGCATTGTGCGCATGGATCAATGGCTATGTAGACTTGTTGGCATGGTTTATGAATATTTGTCAGTGCCAGTGGAACTCTGCTTAAAAGGATGATGGTTTCAAAAGCTCATGATGTCACTTAGGTTCATAATGTGCAATGCAATAGGCTGCAATACGTTGCAGGGTATAAATATTAAAAACACAGCCACATCTGTTCTGAAGAGGGACTACACGTCTGGTCAGGGTGGCTACATGGTGACGTGAATGTTGATGTCTCAGATATAAAGCGTGTGCAAAATGTGCGGAACCACCCTCTGACAAATGTTCATAGGCTTGCTCACACCTTATATCATGTGCAGTGGGGGTCATTTGGGGTCACTAATCACGGACATGAATATCATGGCAAAATTAGGCTTTTAATGATTGCTTTGAAGGGTTTTTCTGGGTCAGAATGAGTGTACATTATACATATTTCATAGTAAAACAAAACATATGATGTCATGTGGACGGGCAAAACAGAGCTCTGTGAAAACGCTGACATGACAATGCATGTGTGATTCTGGCTGAATCGCAAAAAGCCCCTTGCTCTCTCCAATATAAACCACATAAGGCACGAAATCTTACTGACTATAATTGTTTACAACCTCTCTGTGCTGGACAGTAGACTTTGGACTGACCAAACCACTCACGTATGACAGCCCATAAAATAGCTATGTAACAGCTATAGATATACCACAAATTTCAGCATCTAAATAAAAAAACGTGTTACCACCCACTGACTGTATGTATTCCAACAATATCAATTCCTCATATATGTCCTTTCAGTAAAGAATGGAGTAGTTAGCCAATCAGCCAAGGCAGTTGTGGTCTGTTGGTTAGAGAACTAGTTTAATGGTGGGAATGTTGCTGATTTGATTCCCTAAACTTGCAGGACATTACTGAAGTGTCCTCAGGAAAGGCAGGTAACTGCCCAGCTGCTCCCCGGGTGTCATGGATAGGGCTGCCTACCGTTCCAGGCATCTGTGCTCATTGCCCCCTAGTGTGTAAATTCTCTAGTATGTGTTTTACTGTGCGCATGGATTAAATGCACAGATTGTCCTGGGCTCAAATACAGTGAGTTTATCTGCACATTTGATATCTGACATGTGCTTCTTAAATTAAGATAAGAGTGGAAACAAAGGGGGCAGGGCAAATAAGAAGGGAGGGGCTGTTTGCTCTCTTTCTTTGCAAACGTTTTGTCCTTTTTTTTTGGCTGCTAATTTTTACATCTCAAATGAAGACATAGTAGTTTATAGGATCTCCCAAAAATAACAATATCTGTCTTCAACTACAAACAACTCACAAGAAATGGCCTAAATATTAAAGGAAGCAGATAAAACTACAGTAAATATATGCACATCATTATTTATACTAAACATTTATTTTTAAATAAATATTAGATGACCCCCCCCCCCCCCCAACACACACACACACACACACACACACACACACCTCTGGCTAACTAAAACAGTGGAGATTCTGGTGCTCCATATACTCTATTTAGAGACCTATGCAAACACACTGACTCACAGACACATACACACTCAGACACACAATGCTGAAGCTGAGTGACTCGGCTGTTCTCATCTCTGTGACACACCCACAATTACCTGGCACTGTGCCACTCATGCTTGCCTTTACTGGAAGTGGCATATTATAAACATTAGACTCAAACATTTGCAAAACACATCCTTCTCATACTTTAACATACAGCAGCAGTTTTGAGCTAAGAAGGAATTGACAGAGTAAAACAAATTGCTGAAGAGGAACACAAGAAAGAAAATGAGAGTGCAATATTCAAGGGTAGCTGCAGGTGGGTATTGCAAAGGATGCTTTTGCATGTGTGTATGTGTGTGTGTTTGTCTCATGTAGGCCCTGGAGCTCACTGCGTGGTAGACTGGGTGGATCAGGTTGCTAGAGGGAGGGAGACAGAGACAGAGAGAGAGAGAGAGAGAGAGAGAGAGAGAGAGAGATTGAGCATCCACCCGTGCCTCAGGCAGCTATTTTTAGGCCCCGGAGCAGATCGCTGGCATTCGCTCAAGAAGGATGGCAATGTCATCCCAGTAGAGAGCACAAGAGAGAGGGGGTCGCTGAGGAGAGAGGGAGAGAGAGAAAGAGGGAGAGTGGGGAGAGCAAGAGCAATAATAAATTGTCATTCAGGAGACCTTTGGTGTAAAATATCCAGTGGCGGCAGAAGCAGAGCAGCTAGAGGTCATTAGTCTCTTTGCTCTGAGCTCAGCCAATCAACTTCTAGTGCTGTAGCTGGCCAGGTGATGTCATCGGGCATAGGGACAGATGAAGGAGCAGAGTGCCCCCCCCCAGTGAGAAAAGAAATGGACCCACCCGAATAAAAGACCAAAACATAAACAGGCAACACATTCACTGACCAGTGACCTCAGTTACCCCTTTAACCTCATCCAACTGTTTTCAGATGTGAACAAACTATGCTTCAAGACCCAGTACACTACAATGTCTTACATTGTTGCTGTTATGAATTGACAGTTCCTTACATTATCATTGTCCCTTACATGTTCATACAAAGTATCTCAGGAGATGTACAGTTGTAATACACATTTTGCATTGCACACATGCAGGAATTACAGGCACAACACAGAATAAATTAAGTGAACAGAGACAGTGACAATGTAAACAGTAACTATATGACCTCAACCTACACCTTCACCTGTAACCCTAACCTTAACCTTAGTCAAATTCCAGCATTCTTCAAGCATGTGCATTACTTTTCAATTATCATTTCCTTTGTTATAAAACTCCAGGATAGTAACATAGTGCTTGGATTTTCACTGCTCTCCATTGGCCGCATGAAAGGCTGGTTTATGTATATTTGGAGAAAGAGCACCACCAGTGCATGGAAGGACACGGTGAATCACAAGGAGGTCACAGAATCTGTGCATAACAAATGTAGAAAAGGCAACAATGTGTACATACACACGGATGGCATAGGAGGATGAACTGTAATGGTTTTAGATCCACACTTTAAAGCAGCATTATGTAACATTTTAATTTAACAGATAAAAAACGGCTTCATAATCATGTTGATACTTCACTGACAAATAATAGCGACAGCTGCTCTGCTATTACTGCTACTCGAGGCTCAGCATGCCAAAAATCACACTATGTAACTTTGGTTGACGTGAGCAGGATAACACTCTAAGACTGAATAATGCTGCATAATAGTGAAATTTGTGAATTCACTAGTGTGTGTATAGGTGTGTTTTACTGTACTTGATGGGTAAAATGTGGAAGACTAATGTAAACACAGTGCATCTATGTGCATGTTTAGTTTGCTGTTTATAAGACCAATTGAATTATCAGATAATGGTAGATATCAATTAATATCACAACAATCATAATCAATAATATCAAACAATTAATATCACATTGTCTATAAACACACTGTTCTGAAAGAAGTTGGAGGAGTGCTGGTATTTCGGGTCATAACTGTTCCCTTCTTTATCTACAGATAAGAATTTGAGATGCCTATTTATTGTTATTGTAGATGGTAAGAAACATCTCACAGCTTATCTGCAACTCAGGCTCAACCTCTACATTCCATTTTCACCCTAAACTCCTCTTGTTCCTGTGTTTCTATGCCTGCCTCGCAATATTTTATTGAAACTTCCTCTCCTGTCTGCTTTCCTTAATTCTGTCTGATGTGTAGCTCAGGGCCTCAGTAAATATACTGTCAGAGCTGACGAGCTTATGGATCCACACGGGAAAGAATGTTTCAATAAAATATTCAGACACACTCAGCCATCAGTGGTCTGTTCCAGCAGCCTGACCAAAACACAGCCTTACTGAGCTCCAAAATAAAACCTAATCTATTTATTTATTTATTTTTAATTCCACTCTGTCACTTCCTAGAACACCTCACACAGACCACACATTGACCACAGAGTAGCACACCTTTGTGCTGTGTTCAATAAATAAATCAACACATTTATCAGCACATTCTCAAATAATGTGTGCATAAAGAATTACCACATTTACTGCCCGGATATCCCAGGCCTTCATTAACATCTCCAACTTCTGCTCTCAGGCTACTGTTCCCACATGCTGAAATGCAACTACCCCCTTTGGAATAAAGTGCTTTGAGAAATTGGCTTGATGCTTCCACCAGCACTGGGTCCCCACCAGTTTGCTCAAACGGATAACCATTTCCACACCTTTCATTCTATCCTGGACAACGCAAACACTGGTATGAATATCCTGTTAATGAACTTTAGCTCCACACGTAACACTAAAGTTAAGTCATCCCCACCAGACTGGTCACCACTCAGTTACCTGGAAATCAGCATTCCCATATATAACTGGACATCAGTCCCCAATCGTGAGCTGCAGGGCTATGTGCTAAGCCCTCTACTCATCTCTAGATGCATGCCTCTAGATACAATGACATGATTAAGTTGTAAACATCACCACAGTGCTTGATCACATCAGAGATTGATGAATCGGTTTCCAGCACCTGCTAGCTTGGTATACCTCAACCTCAACAACCTCTCCCCAACTCTGAGATGATCAAAGAGCTTGCTGGACTACTGCAAAATCAAAGGCTGCACACACTATCAAAATCAGTAGAGCTGAGTGTTTCTGGCTTCAAGTTCTTGGGTATCCACATCTCTAAGGATCTTTGATGGACACTCAACACCTCTCTTTACACTGAGAAGGTACTGTAGCATCTTCATGAAAAAACAAAGATCCTCTGTAATTTTAGGTCCACACAAACCACTGAAATTTGAACATTGCACTTCTTAACCAACTATGTGATGGTGTGGTATGGCATTTCCACTGTGGCTGATAGGTAGGCCCTGCAAAGGGTGGTGGTAACATCGGCAGTGTTATGCTTCCTGCTATCAGAGACCTTCATCACCAGTACATCTTCAGGGTCTTCTGCCACCACAGCAGCACACTGTTTGTCTACTGACAACTGGGATACAGGAGCATCTGTGCAGAAACAGATGAGCTTCTATCTCTGACTTTACATCTTAAAGTTGGACCACCTTGGTAGAAGTGGACAGTGAGTGGATAACTGCTGATCCAGTCATATGAGCGCAACACACTCTCACACACTACTGCCATGTCAATGTCCCTGCAGTGCGTGCGGAGAATGACCCACCACCCAGAGAAACAGGTGGACTACAGTGTGTAATGATATGGAAAGGCGAGCTAATTAAATGCACAGTGAGAGTAAAAACAAGAAGGTGGAGATAATATTACATATTTAAATATATATCGGGTGCAACTAAGTTCTATATTGGTTTGTTTTACTTGAAGCAACGTTTAAGTCAACTTCAGTGACTCAACAAGTGCTGAGAACACAAACAAGTTTGGTGCAGTTGAGTTGCATTTGATTTAAATAAATAAATAAATAAATAAATAAATAAATAAATAAATAAATAAAATCACATGTGCTTATCAGACAACCCGGTAGTGGCAGTATAAGCTACAGGTGATATGGACTCTATGTCTAGATTTTTCTTTAATTTTCTGTGGATTTTTATTTATACTGTATAAGTCATACACAGCCCAGTTCTCAGCCAGTTAGCACTGTGGGTATCCTACCGAAAAACTGCATATCTCGACTGTCAGCCCCTTAGTGTTGTCATTACCATTCCAAAACAGTGTATATCTCAGCTTTCAGCCTGTTGGCATTGTGATTATCCTACCCAAATAATGTTACTGCATCTTAGCTGTTCGCCAGTTAGAGTTGTCGTTATCGTATCCAAATGCTGTTACTGCTTCTCGGCTGTTAGGATCATGGATTTGGATATTTTTGAGAGCTTCTGAAGACGTTGAGAGAAATGCTGCAATGCATTCAAGTGGTGTTGTTTATGCTGTTTGTAAGTTGCACTTGAACAGCCAAAGAAGTCGTCCTTTGTATTTACAAGTGAGGAAACACAGGATTTTAGATGATACACAAGTTATGATGCATATTCTGACCTGTTACTTTTTAAAAATTATTTCTTAATTATATTTTTTTATCAGGCTCCTTCACTTCTAATATTTAGTCACTTCATTTGATTTTCTGCAGGGTTTCTGGATAATTTTGTTTTGGGATATATTTGGCTTTCCATGCTAACTGGATGGATAATCTGACAAGCAGTCAAACACAATAAAGTTGCATTTATGATCTAACCATCTGGTACATGCAACCTTCCAATGAACACTTGAATGCAGCCTTAAACAAGACCATCTTCAGGCAAGTTCATACAGAATAAGAAGTGATAGTAAACCTGTTTTGCGGAATATGGAAGTCATTTGCACAGCACCACTGTAAGGCTTATTTTTAAATGTAAAAGAAGACAGTGATGGCATAATGAAACCTTAATGTCCCTTCTTTAAAGTGTACAGTTTGTTTCTGTATATGTTTAGAGCTCAAAGTATATGTTTTTGTGACACTGAGGCTTTGGCCTATACCCCCCGAATCCTTGGCAAACAATCTCTAATGAACCTTAACAGAACCTGTAGATAGCGTTGATAGTATCCACTCCCAAACCACAGTGGTCTCCAGCTGGCTCTATGTTACATATGGGGCAATAAGACACAGGAGACAGTTTCATTTGAAACCATTTGGGAGGACAGCAACTCTCCACTAACAGCAGGCCTGTCAGGAGTGTGTTAGATACATCTACTCTACACACTCGTCACAGTGCCTTTGATCACTAACAGCCATTAGGCTGTAGGGAAGGCGGCATCCAGAGAAATGGCATGAACATTGTCATTTATTACAGAATTACAAACAAACTCCTGGGGAACCAAATTGCCTCTTAAAGTATAGAGTTGGACATTGTCAGTCAGGCTCTCTATTCATGCTTCTGTTTTCCCATTTGATGGGAAATGTCTAATTTTTTCTCTTAAAATACAGATATTCTGGCGAATCAATAGTAACCTAAGAGATCAGATGGACAAGAAAGACCACACATCATTTTGATTGCATATTGATAATTTTGCTTAGTACTAATTCACATGTTTAGTCTTGTGTATGTAACAGATTCTCCATTTGTAAACCTTGGTTAGTACTTCCTTCCCTTAAATGAAACCACAACCATGCTAGGCTCCGGTGTGCAGTCTGCAGGGACCTTAATGGGATGTTATGGGAAGTTGACTACAAGAGAGAGGAAAGGGGAGAGGATAACATAAGTGAAACTAATGCCAAATCATTTGAACCACTGGAACAAAATGAAACAAATGCCCTAATCTGATTTGACATTTCAAACCTGGGTCGCAAAGCTAATAGACTCTGTAGTTGTGGTGTCATGGTCCTTTCAGGAATGCTGGTTCTAAGCTGTTTTATTTTTTGTGTGTTTTTATATATATAAAAAAATCACATGGTCTACATTATATATGCATTTGGGTTTAGCGAAGGCCATAGTGTGAAGAAAGTAGCTGAATTTGCAGGAATATCGAAGAGCATAGTCATACAAGCATACAGCAAATTTTCCTCCGAATTGTTGCCAAAAGACAGAATGGAAAGTAAATCACTTTGCTTCCAGACAAGACCTGCTTCTAGAAGTCAATGCAGGTCCTTTACGTCTGATTTAAAAAAGACAACTCCACAGGAAACTGCATAACATCAACATATGGAGAAGAGTGGCAGGCAAGAGACCTTTGATCCATATTTCTAATAAGAATTCCCTGTAGACTGTGATTTTTGCCACTGGTAGACCCATATGAGGGTACTCAGCCACTTCCTTCACACTATGGCCTTCGACAGGTCAAAATGCAATCCATCCTTTGTAGCTGATCATTGACATTATTTGCACTGTACCACCTCTTTTTAACCTATGAATCGCATTACACACCCTGCAGGTATTTACAAGTGCCATCTGCAGTGAGTTACTACCAACTTAAGCAAGGTAACTAATATTGTATCTGGTAAGCTAATGAGAGAATTGGTACTTTTTGCTCCTGGGCTCCCCCTACAGTCGTAAAGCACTTTTAACCACCCCTAAAATACACACTCTGCATGACTTCTGAAGAAGCTGAGATATGACAGAGCTGGTTTTGAAAGAAGCTTGTGGCTTGATGCAGTAGAGTAATATTACAGGTTTCTACATAAATATGAGATGGGTTTTGCAGCATTATGCAGTTCTCGCAAGTTGCACTCAATTTGGGAATATTTTAATCTAACATTGTATTGAGATTAATGTTTTTAAGCAAGCAATTTGAGTATTTGTGTCTAGTAAGGGCAGTTGAAGTCTCTTTGACCATCATCGGTCGTTACCATGGCTACAGCTTTGTCTGGTCTCTTTCAGAAAATACCAGAGGTAAAAAACTGACCAATACCTTTACATTTATTCACTTTAGCTTCATCAAAGTAAAACAATATCAGGATAGAATGGAAATGTGATTACAAGCAGTTTTTTTTTTTTTTTTTTGCTGCTTCAAACCCTGGTAAGCTGATATTGTCCGAGCCACAGATGAGAAGATTTTGTGTAGAACTGTTGTTCTGAAATTAGCAACAGAACTTGTGTGTGAATCCAGTGAAAACAAATGACGCGCAACCTGCAAGTATGCAAGCAGCCTGGCTTCCTGTGGTGCCAGACCAGAGCAGCAGCAGATCACTGTGCCAATTGAACAGATACTGCAAGCAAACCAAAACTAAGGCTGTTTGTGACAAATGACACACAGCGGTGAGTGAGCTGCACATAGAAGGCCACAACTGCATGTGCTGGTTGTGAGGAGTTAAGCAGGGTGTCAGTGGGAATCCTTTCTTGTGTTAAATGCAAATGTTACTATTCCTGCAAGCTGACACTGCTGCACATCATAAGACTAGAAACCTCAGTAAAATGACCAAACAAACACTATACGCTTTTCCACTGTTGTTTGTTTGTCTTTCTTTGGCAGTAGAAGGCAGTTTTAGTAATGGGGGTTGTTTAGAAGCAGTGTTAAAGTTTAGGAATCATGTTACTCAAATTGTCATTTATTACATCTCATAATGAGGAGAATCCACAGACATGAAAGCTTCAGCAAACGTTCTAATGAGAGACTTGAATGCTTTTCCTCAACCAATCAAATGCCCCCACCTGTCTTTAAAAAACCTCTCTCACACCCACCCATTTCATTTTCCCACCAGGCCCCGACATTTCAAGACCTGTCTTTACATGCTCCTTAGAGTTCTCTGGTAGAATGCCAGGTTCGGGACATTTCTGTTCACCACAGATCTATGAAATGGCTAATATTATAAATCACATTTAATTTAATATTAAAAATCTATATTTATACAGTACATGTGCAAATTCACAGCACAAGTGAAAGCTCAATTCCTTTGATTTACTGGAAATCACACACATATTTTATACTTATAATACATTATACTCAATTGATCTGATTTCTGTCCTATGTTTTTTTTTTTTTTCACTTATTACAGTAATTGATCATAATAAAGTGAAAGGGCTACGATCTCACCTTAATAGATAATTTGATTGCTGACTGTATTTGCATTCATGCTGAACTGTTGTGATTGTTCCAGCTGAACACCCCTTTGTACTCATAACTCACCTTTAATTAATTTAATTAAACTCAATTGTAGGGATAAATTGAGACAATGCCAAACAAAGTAGATCAGAAATTAATCATGTCATTAATAAAGCACTAATCATTATGTTTCCCACTTGTGCACAGAGACTTATGCAGAAATTTAAGCACCCCTGGTTTTTTAGTGAAAGTCAAGAACATATTCCTGCACACACAGTTACTGTTCTTTTTGTTTGTTTGTTTGTTTGTTTTTGAATCTTTTGTGAAATAGCTGTGGTAATTTTTTGTACAAATAATAATAATAATAATAATAATAATAATACCACTACTACTACTACTACTACTACTACTACTACTACTAATAATAATAATAATAATAATAATAATAATAATAATAATAATAATAATAAGAAGAAGAAGAAGAAGAAGAAGAAGAAGAAGAAGAAGATCTAATGTTTATCATAAACATTAATCCTCATAAAAAATACATATCCTCTAAAATGAGCAAATGTTATATTTTTATTGATACATACATATGTTCATATGTGTATTAATATGAATAGAGGTATAGAAGCATTTGCATCTGAGTGCTAAAGCATTTAAGTTAATGTACTTCATTCACTACTTAAATACTACATATTTAAAGCATTTTAGCAGAAATAAAAGCCCCAAAACCCATAAAAGTCCAGATCCCTTTTTGAATTTTAATGAAGATAAAAAATGTCACTTAATGACTTCAGTAAGTATTTTAAGGTTAAATCCCTGTTAAAAGATCCTTGAGGAGCCTTTGGAGGTTCTTCAATATGAAACCATGGAGGAACCACTTAAAGTGCTTTAAGGAACATTCAGGAAACCTTTGTCCTTAAAAACTGAAGAACCTCAAATGTTCCTCAAGGAGCGTGTTTGTTTCCCAGTGTAAATAAGATGATTTTACACTCAAGAGGTGTCTAAATTACAGCTAGAGAGAAAATTTGAATACATAGAGAGTTTAAAACCTTCTAAAAGAAAATCTTCAGAGCCGGTGAAGATGAGTTATCGAATTAACTGTCATCCATAATTAGTCCAGAAATATAAAAAGTGCAGCTTTTTACCCACATCCTTTAAATGTCTTTTAAACTAAATTTTAATTGATAAATTTAGAGAATAAATCAGACAAATCCAAAGCTGAATTATTTGGTCACAGTTAAGGAAGACATTTTTTGGCACAAACCAAACAACATTTGAGCACAAGAACCTCATACCAACTGTGAAGCAGTTTTGCTGCAGGAGGGCCTGGAGATCTCTCCATCACAGAAACCACTATGAAATTTTTATTGTATCAGAGGGGGCTTGAGGAAAATGTAGGGCCGTCTGTACAAAGACTGACATTGAAACAACACCAAGCTGAAAGATTTTGCATGGTATAGGAAACCGTTTCTTCTTCTTGATGTCTCTATATATATTGACATTGACATTATTTTAGCCAAAGGAGGAAAAACCAGCTATTATGCCTTTGGGTGTCTTATTTCTTTTTTCAGAAGAGCATTTTTAATAATTACATTATGCAAATGATCTTTATAGACATTTCATGTTTGATGGGTTTAGTTATATCTCCTCCATATAGTTACATTTAAGATAACTGTAGGTTTAAGTACATGGTTACAGCAAAGCAAGGGTCTTGAATAGGGTCATGGTTGGTCCAGAGCCCACCTGAAATCATCTGCCAGTCCAACAGTCCATCATAAAGTACCACACACACACACACACACCTAGGGGCAATTTAGCATAGTCAATTCACCTACCATGTGCATTTTTGGGAGGCAAGAGAAAACTGGAGGACCCGGAGGCAGCCCATGCAGACGCTGGGAGAACACACGGAGCTCCTCACAGACAGCGACTCGACCTGGGATTAAACCCACAACCCCAGACCCTGGAGCTGTGTGACAAACACACTACCTGTGATGCCACTGTGCCACCCCTGATGATTTAAGCATTCACGTTTATCCCATAGTTAATCATGTTGGGGTACTTCCAGGTCTGGATTTGAAACTGGGGTTTTGAGACTGTGAGATTACGTCACTCCTCTGACAAAAGAGATAACACTCATAAAACATCCCTGCATAAAATGGCCATCGTCTCTGTGTACTTTGTGCCTTAGATGTAAGAAGATGTAACAAAGCTCAAGATAAAAACAATGCAAAATAATTTCAGTAAGTCTGTCATATGTTGTTTATATTTACGGTTGGTTTCATAACCAAAAATGTGTTTCACTACCAGGCCATTAAAATTGATTAGAGGGCGTTTAGGAGACATTTTTTTTCAGACTTCTTCAAATTTGCTTCTTTTCATTGATGTCTGTGGAGCAATACACAGTAAAACGCAGTGCTCTTATCTGCAACAGGTTTCACATTTTCAGTGGTAGACAGAAATGATGCATTTCAGTTCGTAGTTGCACAGATCAACCATAAGATTATGACCACCTCCTTGTCTCTACATTCACTACTTATTGTATCAACTCATTTTATCCTACAGGAGCACTTTGTAGTTCTATAATTATAGAATGTAATTCATGTTATTCTGAATACTCAGTTGCTCTCCTTTCACCCTGATTTTCAATGCTCGGGACCCCACAGGACCACCACAGAGTAGGTATTATGTGAGTGGTGGGTCATTCTTAGCACTGCAGTCACACTAACATGGTAGTTGGGTGTTAGTGTGTGTTGAGCTGGTACGAATGCATCAGACACAGCAGAGCTGCTGGAGTGTTTAAACACTGTGTCCACTCTATTAGACATTCCTACCTAGATATATTAAGTGTTACTAATAACTGTATTATTAAACATTAATAATGCAGGCAGCAACTAATGGTGATTTATTTACTGTTATAGGACGATTAGAGTACAACATGTGTAAATACATATGTAGCAAATTAAGTTTTTGACATGATTATGCAAGTTTCAACAGCTGTTACCATGTGGTCGTACATATTTAATAAGCCAAATTCATTTTTTTTTCATTCATTCATTCATGAACAAGTCAAAACGGAATTTGACACGCATGTAATTGAGGCTTTACTACCGAACTGCAGCTGTAACAGTCAGTACATCATCAGTAGTTACACTGTAAATGCATTGGTTGTTAATGTGTAACTACACAGTTATTACATACTCTTAATCTAATCCGTGTTTAGCCATTTCATTAGAAACGCAGGACAGTTGCATTAAGCTGTTGTTTGAACAGAGACAGCTGCTTATATATTTATAAATCTTTTATCTCACTATCCCACTACTGAACACCTCCCTTCTACTCAGCACATGGTTATGAGAAATGTTGACAGAAAAGTTGCAGAAATTCTGATCTAGCCATTCAGACGGACACACATGGACATGGATCAGATTTCAATATCGCATATTAAAGTGGCCAAAATTAGAGTTGAAAATATCAAATTCAGTATGTTTTTGTTGTTCACACTGTCATACAAATGTCATATCTGGGTCTATGTTCATATCTGAACATAGACCACTTTTCCATTGACCTTTATTCAATCACTTCTGCTCATAAACTTAGTTTTTAGTTCTTAGCTCACTTATTTGCATACTTCCAAAGCAAAATAAACAGTAATCTTTGAAAATAAACATGTCTCAGAATCAATCTGATCAGCTAAACTTTGGGTGCCAGGATGGGAGGGTAACTTGGATTTGATTTCTGCTGATCTGTTCCCTTAATGATTAGGGATATGACTACAGAATGCTCCTGTGTGATTGGGACAAATGATCAATTTCTTCTGTGGTTAAAGCTGTGGTCTCAGTTCTTCAGTAGATATCAGAGTAGATATCAGACAGAAAAGCTTTGACAGTGCTGTATAACCATGTCTCGTTATGCCACAATGAGTTTGGAAAATTCGATCCAGAGCAGGTTTTCCACAGCTTGGCTAAATCACACTGCAGACAGCTTTTATAAACACTTTTCCTTGCTTGGGGATACACACTCACATCTGATGGCATTTGACACAAGACACAGTGAGTGTTTACCTCACAGTATGTGTGCAGCGAGTCATATAATATGCCAGTCCAGCTTCTGAAACAACACAGTGTGGGTGTATAGAGAGTGCAGAACATTACATCAGGGTTAAAGGGCTAATATCATTAAAAAAAAACAAAACAAAGAAAACTTCATTTAAAAGAAAAGAGATGTTGTTGTAAGGCCACGAATAATGCTTCTGGTCAATGTTTTATTTTATTTTTCTTTTTTTCCCCCTCGAAAAAAAAAGAATGTTGTGAAAATGTTCATATTTATAATGTTAAACAAAAAGTTAGAAGCAGACATTATAATTATTAAATGTAAAGTGACATATTTCATACCTATTATTTATTTATTTATTTATTTATTTATTTGTTTATTTTACTATTGATCAGGATCGCTCATACAAATCCAGAATTTCAATTTATTACAGCACTGAATATTTGACAGTTAAAAAACAAACAAACAAACAAACAAATAAACAAACAAACTAAAAGCAATCACATTTTCACAATATTTTTTTAGATGCACTTGTATATACAGAGGCTAAACAAGACACAGCTGAAAAAAAAACAAAAAAAAAAAAACAAAAAAAAAAAATAAAAACAAGATGATAGAGCTGCAAAGAAAAACAGCTGAAAAAGAACTGTAGACCAAAGTATACATATAGCACACAAAGAGAGGGCAGGTATGGGGGTGTAGCTAAACAATATATCTCTAGTTTGTTGAGCTGCTATAAAACGTGACAATGTCTGAGTGAAGTTAACATGTAAACAATAGCTAATTCTGTGTTAAACACGATGTGAAATGATATCCATGGCTGGTTCATTCTCTGGCACTGTTACATAAAGGAGCCTAAAATGTAAAACATATGTACTGTGTTTCAGCTTCACTTAGTGTCAGGCATTATTGAGCTCTCCACTACAGTTAGCCTGGGCTCAGGTGAAATTTGTAAATATGTGACTAAAACAGGAGGATGGGAATGAGTAGGAACGACCAGTGACTCACTCACAACCCACAACCACAACACACCTGGACTTGGTGCAATAAACAAAATGCGATAATAACAATGCAATACACAGTTTCAAGTGCAATAACAATAATAATGTGCAATCCCCCGTTCGACTGGACACTTTTTCTCTTTTTCTACTTTTACTCATGCACTATTTATATATATTGTACATTGTAACATAGTCTCTATATTATATATTCTTTATATTTATATAGTGTTTCTTTTACTAAATTATCTTGTTCTACCTTTTCTGTACTGTACTTATGTTGCGGCTGGAACCTTAATTTCCCTGAGGGAACCCTCCCATGGGATCAGTAAAGTTCTATCCTATCCTATCCTATCCTATCCTATCCTATCCTATCCTATCCTATCCTATCCTATCCTCTATCCTGTCTGTCCTGTCTGTCTACCTTCCTATCTATCTATCCTATCTATCCTATCTATCTATCTAGGTCCTATCTATCTATCCTATCCTATCTATCTGTCCTATCAGGTCCTATCCTATCCTATCCTATCCTATTCTATCCTATCCTATCCTATCCTATCCTATCCTATCCGGTCCTATCCTATCCTATCCTATCCTATCCTATCCTATCCTATCCTATCCGGTCCTATCCTATCCTATCCTATCCTATTCTATCCTATCCTATTCTATTCTATCCTATCCTATCCTATCCTATCCTGTCCTATCCTATCCTATCCTATCCTATCCTATCTATCCTATCTATCCTATCTATCCTATCCTACTCTATCCTATCCTATTCTATCCTATCCTATCCGGTCCTATCCTATCCGGTCCTATCCTATCCTATCCTATCCTATCCTATCCTGTCCTGTCCTGTCCTGTCCTGTCCTGTCCTGTCCCTGTCTATCCTGTCCTGTCCTGTCCTGTCACACTTCTCTCTATCCTATCTATCTATCTAACCTGTATTGTCTATCCTGTCATCCTGTCTGTCCTATCTATCTATCTATCCCTATCTATCTATCTATCCTGTCCTGTCCTGTCCTGTCCTGTCCTGTCCTGTCCTGTCCTATCCTATCCTATCCTATCCTATCCTATCCTATCCTGTCCTGTCCTGTCCTAGCCTCTCCTGTCCTGTCCTATCCATTAATTTCTTTTCCAAGCTTCACATGACAGAAAAGAATTGTCAATGCTGTTTTCACAATTCTTCTTTAATCTGGTGTATTAAACTGAACAGTACCACTAAATCGTTAACTATGTAATGTATTTGTTGACTTTTGTGTCATTTTGACATATTTGTGATACCATGCTGACTACAATCTAAAGATTCACCCTTTGTCCTGCTCTATATAAAATCAACAGCCTTGAATGAGCTTTTGCCATCGTTGTATCCCAATTGATGACCATAATAATAAAAATGATTAGTTTCACAGTGGAAGAGATGGCAGCATTACACTGTTCTCGTGTACACAGTTACTGCCACAACCTTTACCCAATGTTATGCATTGCATTGCCAAGCATTGCACTGCAGAGTTTGAATTGTATCAAAGTTCTAAGGAGTGTGCAGATCAGATTGCTCCTTGTGGTTGTCCTCGAAGAATACAGAATGTAGTTAGACGGCCAAGAACTGTTTCATCACAGTCAGAAAAGCTGAATAGTGACTGTTTCTGATTCATAATCTCACATCTATGATGTCAAATATTGGTCCCTTAAACAAACATTGCTCAGAAGTTTGAAAAGGGCTCAGTTTTATTTCTTCTGCACACCAGCTGCTGGAGTTGCACATGATTGCAGGGAGATGTCAGGTATCACCTCGCCCTCACTAGACCTTACACCTTGCACATTCACACATACACACACAACACACACACAGACACACACTGAACCCGACACAAAACCCCCACCTCACAGCCATGCCCCACACCTTAACCAAAGACACTTCATTAAGTTTTATGAGTGGATCCTGTCATGGTAGAGACAGGTGAAAGAGATGAAGTGAGAGAGAGAGGAGAGAGAGAGAGGGGTTCGCGTGAAGCTGTGAACTCAGAGCAGAAGCTGAGAGTAATGACAGGTGTTGAATAAAATGAACATTCACACCATTGGATTTAACACTGAAATGTTTGGATTTCTACTCTCTCAAACTTTTAATGCAACTGGGTAAACACATATGATTGTGCATTAAGAAGAATTCGGTGAAGAGCTCATCCAAGAAATCAATAGCCATGTGCTGTTACGTTAAAAGCAGTTTCTGAAGATATTTGTAATATAATTGTAATATTTTGAGAACAATGTTAAAATGTGTTGACCACTTAAAGCATTCAAATTTTTGACTTTAAATAATAATTACATTTTTGGGGAATTACAATAAAATACAATAAACAAATCTATAATTACTACAAATTACTGTTCAATGATGTTATTCAGTAACTACTACGTTCATTACTACTGTTGTTCATCAATGACTATAATTTTGCATCAAGTACTATAGACATACATTTAGAAACTGTTAATAGTTTAATAGCTAATAGAATAATATTTATTTGAATATTTAGTTAGATCTATATATTTCTTGTATGTACTTCTTTGTGTGTTTGTTTAGCCTGTTTGTGTTCTGGAACAATGTAATATTTTTTGATGAGTTATTTATAATGGCTACATATTTATTGTAATTTACTAGAATACATGCTTCATAATAATTGGCAATAGTCCAAATAAAATAAAAACTGGATACCTTTTATTATTTTGTTATTTATGTATGTGTCAGAATGATTCACTCTCCCAACTTTTATTCAGAAAAGAGAGCAAATCCTTCCATTTCATTTTCCTCTATAACCAAATATCTGGACAGTCAGTGACCTCATCAGTCACATCCACTTTCACCCGATTAGTCAGAGTCTGCATGCAGGTTGAGCATGCACACATGGACAGATCAGTGAACATGCACTAGAAGGATGTTTTGGCCTTTAAATTCTGTTTTACAAGTTGAACTATTCAATTTTTGCACATCTGTATATTACTCTGATCTGAGTTATGAAGCATAGCAAACGGCATGTAACTACCTGCAAAGTTCTGATGTGGGTTAAGTTCTAGTACTGTTCAATCACTGTTCCCCCACTCCACTAGGCCAAACAGGTGACCTTCTGCCCCAAGCCTCTCTAAGTCATGGCTGTCCCCTTCTTGTCCCTCTGTTGTTTTAGAGCATGAATTAGTCAAGCAACAGAAATGACTCATTAGGTGTTACTGCTTAATGCAAGCAAGGGTGGCTTGGCTATCTCCTCCAGAGCCCCTGTACTCATCTCTCTCTCTCTCTCTCTCTCTCTCTCTCTCTCTCTCTCTCTCTCTCTCTCTCTCTCTTTTCGCTGCGGGGGCTCAGTGACACCCCTTTGGCAGCAGGAGGACAGTAATGGAGGACAGGCCCAAAAGTGGAGGAGTGTGTGTGTGTGTCGACAAGGAGGAGTGACAGACATACACAGAGAGAGAGAGAAAGAGAGAGAGAGAGAGAGAGAGAGAGAGAGAGAGACTGTGAGTGTTTGGGTGAGAGGCAGCATCCACAGTGATGTTCTGTACTCATTAGAAGTGATCCTCAAACCAGATGGGGCTTCAGTCAAAGGAAAGAAACTGCAGTCTACCTCTCGCTACTGAGTGAATGAAAGAGTGAGGGCAGAGGGAGAGTGAGGAGAGAAAGGTCAATCCCCTTCATTCCTTCATCTTCTCCTCCTCCTCGTCCTCTCTCATCTCGAGTTAAGACTTAACAATTATCTCTCTCTTTCTCTCTCCATCTCCTCTTAATCTCTCTCTCTCTCTCTCTCTCTCTCTCTCTATCTGGTCTGCTTCCATCTCACTTTCCCCTCACTCGTTGTCCTTTATTTGTCCCTATCTCTCTCTTCTCTCCCCCTATTCTTTCCTCTATCCCTTTCTCTCTCCTTTCTTCCTCCTCTCTAAATTCTATTTTCTCTTGCTCGTTTCCCTTTATTTATCTCTATCTGTTTCTCTGTTCCCATTCCTTGTTTCTCTTTCGGTTCCTCTCTCCTCTCGCCATCCCTCTTTCCCACCCTCTCTCCTCTGTCCCCTCATCCCATGGCCCCTCTCGAAGGTAGAAGCAGAGACCATTTGACAAGCTGCCGACATGCACAAAATGTGAAATAAATCAAGACAAGTGTGACTCTTTTCCTCCAAATCTCAGACAGTGCCTTTGCTCATAGGTGCCATGTTTGCCTGTAAGCACTAAATTCTCTTCATCCCACAGTTTCCACACTTCCTTGATGAAAATCTGCAGAATATATTGGGGAGAAAAACAGAAAAGTGCAAGAAAGTAAGCTTCAGCATTCCCGGAATCAAAAAGCGCTGAGTCTGCTGTAAACAAACATATTGAGATAAAACTAGAGGATTTGGAGCTGATCTTCATGCTACACTCTTGAAGTAGCAATAGGAGTAGTGGTTGGTGTAGGGTAGTGGGTAACACAGCTGTTCCTGTGGTTCAACAAGCACACACACACACAAGATGCCTTGTTTAGGAACTCGAATGTTACATTTTCCGATCAGAGGTCGGGCGGTGTTGTGTAGTGGGTAACAATTCCTTCACCGTTAGATCAAAGATCCTAAGGCTACACTTCCCAATCTATGTAACGTGACTGAAATGGAAGCTGCACTGGACAAAAACATCAGTCAACAGTCAAAAATAACACAATAACTCATGTTCAGATCATTAAACTTACTTGTGACTGTCTACAGGAACAACACTAAACACACATTCAGCTGGAATGATCAGGAATAAACTGCTTTAGAATGAAAACACAAAAACGAAACTGCTGTAGGTAAAATAAATGGGATGAAGCTACTTTTGGGCTAAACTAAGGTTTAATTTATAGGTTAAACAGGAAGGGATCTTCTGGCCATTGGAAGAACCAGGAAAAATCGGAGGACCAGTGAGTGTGGGCTGCTGAGAGGGTTAAGGGTTCATTCGACGGACCCCTGTAGACAACACAAAAGCATCCATAAAGGGACTCATCTCCTTTGAAAAAATGGATCAAAAGAGGATGATCTGTAAAAAAATATAACTGCCAATCCAGCCCCGTGTAAAACTGCTATAGGAAAATCGGGTGTAGCTTAATAGTTGTAGAGAAGGTACATGTAGAATATTTGTGTGTCAAATTATATTATTTGGACAATGGAAATTGTAGGACAAGTTCCCAATTATTGGAAGAAATGTGATACCACAACCCAGTACCAAACACAAGTATTTCTCTCCATTTTTAGTCTTATTTTTATGAACAGATGAATTTAAATGTGAATAGATTTCATTTAGCCTGATGGTGAAATTGCCTCGACTCTTCTATGGTCTCCTCTTCCGCATTTAAATGCTGAAGGATGAGTCAAGTGAGACGTTTCCCAATAAACATGGGTCAGCTTCTTAGAGTCACACGAAGGCATAAAGCAGCATAAAAATATGCACCGAGGCGTGTGTATAAATAACCATTCTGACAGGAGAAAAATGGCACACACACCTTTCCAGGTCTCTTAAAGCGGCAGCACTGCCTGAAGTGTTCTTAAATTCAGTTGTGACACTGCGTAGGGAGGCGGACTGCAAATGACAAATGCAAAAAAATCGTAAAAATCTTTCAGAAGTTGCTGTCAGAAGTTAATCATCTTCTCATCAAACTTTAGTTCATACAAAGATTATTTGGATTTGAATTATTATCAGCTACACTTTTTTTGTTTCACACACTTATAGCCACTTTTAATAAATGACTTTGATTAAAAATAAATAAATAAATCAATATATTGTTACTGCAGCAGTTTATAGCCAGGGTTGTGTAGTAATAAGATACTGTACACAAACAGTAAAAGTATACAAAAATAATATGCTTTGTCACATGATGCATTTTAAATTAGGGTGATTACTAACAAGATTAGACTACAGAAGAGATGCCAAACATTCAGCCCAATAAAAGTTCTAATCTGACCAGGCAAAATACATATATACCAATAATCTGAATCCATGACCAACACTGACTCACTGAATTCAGCAGCTTTTTAAGGTAATTCACTCTCCCCAGACTACACTCACTTCTACTATTTTAGCTGGGCTGGGACAACAGAGAAATCTTCATCTTCATACCTGGGAGGGGTGGTACTAGCAAACCGTTAAACCAAAGAGAACTGCTCCAGCTCATTAATCCAATACGCATTTTATTGCAAGTCATGAACTAATATTAGTGCACTTGTTCACATTTTATTTTCCACAGTGTAGGGAAGTTACTAAATGTACATTACTTTTTATAGTCCTACCTCATGTTCTCCAAAAATATTAGCTAGCACAGTGTGAACAAGCACTGCTATTATGTCACAGCTCTGATAGAGGCTGTATGTAGAGCTGAGAGTCAGTGTTGGTCAGTCAGTGTTATTATATCACAGCCCTGATCGAGGCTGTATGTAGAGCTGAGAGTCAGTGTTGGTCAGTGTTATTATATCACAGCTCTGATAGAGGCAGTATGTACAGCTGAGCGTCAGTGCTGGTCAGTCAGTGTTATTATATCGCAGCTCTGATAGAAAGCAGTATGTAGGCGAGCGTCAGTGCTGGTCAGTCGGTGTTATATCACAGCTCTGATAGAGGCTGTATGTAGAGTTGAGCGTCAGTGCTGGTCAGTCGGTGTTATTATGTCACAGCTCTGATAGAGGCTGCATGTAGAGCTGAGAGTCCATGTTAGTCAGTCCAGTGTTATGCAGCTCTGATGGGGCTGTATGTGAGGCTGAGAGTCAGTGTTGGTCAGTCAGTGTTATTATGTCACAGCTCTGATAGAGAGCGGTATCAGAGCTGAGGCGTCGGTGTTAGACCGTCCGGTGTTATTATGTCACAGCTCTGATAGAGGCTGTATGTAGAGCTGAGAGTCAGTGTTGGTCAGTCAGTGTTATTATGTCACAGCTCTGATAGAGGCTGTATGTAGAGCTGAGCGTCAGTGTTGGTCGGTCAGTGTTATTATATCACGGCTCTGATGAGAAGCTGTATGTAGAGGCGAAGAGAGTCAGTGTTGGTCAGTCAGTGTTGTTATGTCACAGCTCTGATAGGGCTGTATGTAGGCTGAGAGTCAGTCGGTGGTCAGTCGGTGTTATTATGTCACAGCTCTGATAGAGGCAGTATGTAGAGCTGAGCGTCAGTGTTGGTCAGTCAGTGTTATTATATCACAGCTCTGATAGAGGCTGTATGTAGAGCTGAGAGTCAGTGTTGGTCAGTCAGTGTTATTATATCGCAGCTCTGATAGAGGCAGTATGTGGGGGCTGGCGTCCAGTGTTGGTCAGTCAGTGGTATTATATCACAGCTCTGATGAGGCTGTAGAGCTGAGAGTCAGTGTTGGTCAGTCAGTGTTATTGTCACAGCTCTGATGGGGCTGTATGTGAAGCTGAAGTCCAGTGTTGGTCCCGTCAGTGTTATTATATCACAGCTCTGATAGAGGCTGTATGTAGAGCTGAGCGTCAGTGCTGGTCAGTCAGTGTTATTATATCACAGCTCTGATAGAGGCTGTATGTAGAGCTGAGAGTCAGTGTTGGTCAGTGTTATTATGTCACAGCTCTGATCGAGGCTGTATGTGGAAACTGAGAGTCAGTGTTGGTCAGTCAGTGTTATTATGTCACAGCTCTGATAGAGGCTGTATGTAGAGCTGAGAGTCACTCAGTCACTGTTCTATTTTCAGCACACTTTTGGCCGCTAATGTACTAATGACCATGCTCGTTCTCCTTTATGAATCTCAGAACCCATGCTTCTTCTGTCTTTATACAGTTAGGTAAGTTACTTTCTATAGTTACGGTGTCGTAGACACCCTACCTCTCCAAGAAGTTCTCGAACACATATACTAGACAGCGAATGACAGAGAGGGAGATGAAGACATACAGGAGAAGCAGAGAGTGGCAGATGCATTTTGACTGGTCTAAGTAGATCCTGTCATTTTTAAACAATAACAGACTTTCCATTCACGACCTTACTCTTAGTGTTAGAAGATTACTGATACAGATGTCATTCTTTCATTAATACAGAGCGTTATTTGTTAGCTGCTACAGAGCTGCTCTACTGATGACCTTTGTACTTTACATATTTAACTGTGACATTTGTGTCTATACCCTTAAAACAAAAGAAATATTACATTACATGTTCTGGGATACATATCAAACTTTTATATTTTCTAATATATATATATATATATATATATATATATATATATATATATATATATATATATATATATATATATATATACTAACATATATACATATATATACATGGCAAAATCAATGAATAAAATTGCAATTTTTATTAGAATATTAAATGTAAATTCATAGAGAAAAGTATGTAGCAATATTATATATATATATATATATATATATATACTGCTAACATATACTATATTTTGTGTTTTTACATATCAATAATAGTTTCTTATATTTTGACTAGATGATTTCAACAAATTGGGTTGGGGGTCAAAAATACACAAATTTTTATATTTTTTTTATGTCAATAATATCAGCCACTGTATGTTTAAGAAAAACATGAAAACCAATATGAAGGAAATACAATATGACTACTTGATGCTTCTTGTACAGCTTAGGAGAGAGAAAAAAAAAAATAGAAAGCAACTACTGCTGTGCAAGTTCAGCAAGCTGAATGATAGCATTTCATAATATTTGCTCTTGTTCATTAACATCCTAAATTGTGTTTAAGTGAAACAAGCTACAGTCATTATAATCTATTAGAATGTTTTTTTTTTTTAATTTCACCAGTACACTGACCAAAACAAAAAAAACAATGCAGCAGGTGTTAAAGATCCTCAGGGACTGTGTTTAAAATGTAGATACTGTTAATAAATAAATAAATAAATAAATAAATAAATAAAAACAATTGTGACATCCATATGCTATATACAGATCAAATATGTAGCCTGTAATGTACAGGGACACATCTGACAAGCATGCTCCAACTACACTACAACATAGTTGTCCATTGGAACTGTGATACGTCCATACTTGTTTAGATGTTAAGTGGTCAGTTTCACTTGTGTGGGCCACAGAACATTTCGTGGTGGGTTCAGTGGGCCATGAATGACACAAGGTTAAAACTCCTTATATAGGGCCTTTAACTTACTGCATATTATAGTATTAAAAAGAAATGTGGTGATTTAGGTATTATGTTTACATGATGTTAATTGGAGAGTACAAGCTTCCATTTCTTCAATGCAGCATGAGCTTCATGGCTGTGGTGCAAAACTAAAGAAGTATGCCAAACACGTCTTGGCAAGAGTGACTACATTTGAGGTAAGCAGGAAGGGAATTGTTCTATGACTAGAGAATTTATCAGTGTGTGTGTGTGTGTGTGTGTGTGTGTGAAGGTGACTCACTGTCTGTGACATTTATTAGATTCTGGAGTGCACTATGGGCAGTTAATCTGAAGTAGAGGGCGCTGTCTCTAAGCATTTCTTTAATTGTCAGTGTTGCCTTTCAAGACATCTGCATGAGCCACCAATCAATGGTTGCACAGAACAAATGAAGCGTGTTTGGAGACACAGGAGTAATCAGATTTCCCACAAAATCACTAGTTAAAGAGTGCCTGCTGTTAAAGGGCAACTCTAATAATAATCCTGAGAGTGACACTTTCCACCTGGCTGTAATGAGCCCTCTCTCTTAGGCACCAATCAATACCTAATGGGAAGTTTATCTTCACTTTTAACCTGAGCCCATCCTCAGTCCTCTGATGCCTGCAGGAACAATCGGCCTGTTCCCACGACAGACCTGCATTACATTCAGCCTACAACAGGTTTCAGGCTGGCTGTTGTTTTCAGTGGTTCAGCTTCAGGTTTAGTTACATGCATTAATGTGATGTTTTAACCCGGATGCCTTTGATATATTGTACAACGATCAGCCATAACATTATGGACATTTTATCAGCTCCACTAACCATGCAGCAGTACTTTCTCATTCTATAATTACAGACTGTCATCCATCTGTTTCTCTGCGTACTTTGTGACCCTGATCTTCAATGGCCAAGACCCCACATGGCCACCACAGAGCAGGTACTATGTGGGTGGTGGGTCATTCTCAACACTGCAGTGACACTGACATGGTGGTGGTGTGTTATTGTGAGTTCTGCTGATACAGGTGGATTAGACACAGCAGTGCTGCTGAAGTGTTTAAACACTGCGTCCACTCACCGTCCACTCTTTTAGACACTCCTATTTCGTTTCACCACATTGTAGATGTAAAGTCAGAGACAGAAGCTCGTCTATTTCTGCACAGTTTGCGTTGAGTCATTCTCTAGCTCTTCGTCAGTGCATACAAGACGCTGTTGACTGGATTTTTCTGGTTGGGTCCAGTCCAGCAGTGACACTGAGGGGTTTAAGAACTTCAGCAGCACTGCTGTGTCTCATCTACTCATGCCAGTGCAATACACACTAACACATTACTACCATGATAGTGTCACAGCAGTGCTAAGAATGACCCACCACCCACAAGTGTGGTGGTCCTGAAGGGTCTGGACCTTTGAAGGTCAGGGTGATAGGAGGTTAACAAAGTATGCAGAGAAACAGAGGCAGAATATTATATTTATGAAATTGCAGATTATTATATTTGTGTTTATGAAATTACAATTAGCAATGACAATCCTGGGAAATAAGCATCCAATTTGTCTTTCTTAATGAAGATATGAATTCTATTCTTGTATTATTAACACTGGTAGAAAACATGCTTAAGCTTTTAAACGTGGATAAACCAGCAGACTCTGACAAGCTGGAACCATTGTTGTTAAGTCAGTGACATCTTAACGTATTTATACTTATTATTTAATCCATCGTTAGTTACACTGCAATTCCACTGATGTCTTTGTTGTTCCACTGTTGAAATGAAGCTAATCCCTACTATCCTGGAAAATTTTGGAGCTATTCATGATATTATTAAAATGCTGGGAGTTCCTAACAGTAAATGACACCCTATTCTATATTTAGCACACATTTTACAATTCCCAAAATTAGTCACATATGCACAAAATCTTCTTGAGATCAGGCTGATCACCAAGTTATGTGTACAGTACGAAGTGCTTTTTTATTATTTTTCCAATTTTTTTTTGTCTTAAACTTGTTAAATGTTAAATGCTGACACAACTAAAGCCGTGCTGTTTACACATTCCAAGGAAACGGTGTAGCAACTTCCATCTGTCACCACTTAGGAGATCTGTTTGAAAATGTTCCTACATGTATATCTTGGTGTGGTAGCCGATAATGCTATGACATTTAAACCTCATATGTTGCATTCAGTAAAAAAAAAAAAAGGATGAAAATTTGTTTTTATTGGACAAAAAAAAGCTTACTTGTCCTCTAAAGCCAGAAGACACTTGTTTGTGCTGTGTTTTACCAATAATTGAGTATGGTGATACATACCTACAGTATGTGCATGCACTCTGCATTGCTTATGCTCATTAGACATTGTGCATCATAGAACTAAGATTTATTGCTAACCGTAGGGTCATTACCCCTCACTGTGTTCTCTATGAAAGACTAGCTTTGCCTTCATTACCCACAAATAGTCTTTTTCATTTGTATTCAGGAATTATAGTCTGCTTTCTCAGAAAGTGTATCTTCTTAGTGCCTCTATTGTGTAACCTGAACTAAGAAAACAAACTTTTAAAGGCTGCTTCATCTGACTGGACTTTGCTCAGGGAGAATGTCATATTCATGTGGTTGGTGCCACAGACTCATTATGAAAAATGCTCCTCAAAGTGTGGAAGTGTGGAAAAACTATTTTTGCAAGCTCTCTGGAGTTCATTTGGGACCAGGCTGAGATCAGGTCAGGGTCTCAATGCAGTTGTTTTAGTCTGCATTCACAGATAATGTCTTCACACCTGCCCAAACAAATCAATCCATGTGTAAAAATACAGCATTATTTCAGATTTGTTTTTTTTTTTCTCATACCAAACCACTCCTTGGTTTACTTCATCACTGAATTATGCAGACCTTCACAGGGGCTACAATTCTCATTCCCTCCCCCACATTCAGAGTGAATGGTGTGCAACTCCTTTAACAAGGGTGTTTCAATCTAAAATGCATTGATGACCATCCCTAAAATCATTGGCACTAAACTACTAATGGACTGGTGTTTATCTATCAAATTTGTTATTGTTTAAACCTCAAATGCGTCAGTGATTAACCCTCCCACAGTTTAGATAAGATGAGATGCTTATTAATTGTCATAATTTTTTTTAATAACAGTTTATATAGTGAGACATACCTGTTTAATAGTGTGTTATGTTAGTGTGTGTTAGTGCTATAGTGTGTTCAAGTATGTTAGAATCCAGTCTGACCTGCCTTACAGTTCAGCTCACAGTGCATTTAAAACACTGCAGTCTAATAAAGTTCCTGTGTTTTATAGTTCACACTCTGGGACTTTTCAATGTTTGTCAAATGCTGTGTTAAATAATTCATTTATGGAGAGGTGAATGGGCTATAATTTGATTTTCACTACCATACACTTTAATTTATTTGTTTATTTTATTTTATTTTTACCTTCAGGGAAGTTCCTCACGGCTGCCGGCTGTCAATGGTCCACATAATTTTTGTCTTGAGGCCACCAGATGGGGCTCTGAACATTATGACTTGGGAATGAACTGAACGGAGTAGTAATTTACTCAAAATCAAGCCATCATGAGCAAAAAATAAAGAAAAAAAGGCCTGAAATGTATCTTTATGTGCAATGAATGTAAAATGACATTTTATATAAATTATATATAAATTATAAAAATGAATGGAATTTTTTTTTTCTTTTTTGACAATATTCTAATCCCCTGAGATGCATATAAGTATCACTACTAGGTCAGCAGTGGGCCTACTATTCAAAAAATATCGGGCAAAGAGTGGCTTTGTGGTCAGAAACTGGGCCCTGATGAAGAGCTTGGAGATGACTAATGCAAGCAGAGCACCAGCAGGACACCATCTCTAGGTGTACAATTTATGCCATTATTTATAGAGAACAGCAGTGTAAGCTGTCGTTCTGAACGAACTGTAACTGGCCACAATGCAGTAATAAAATACCATGGTAATGTGACAGCTGAAAAATCATCAGATTATTGCTCCTCTAGAAATATGACTGGTGCTATTAGAATGAATATGTAGCAGCACTTTCAGCCTGTAATTGGGCAGCATGTGAGTTGTAGTAGATTTTCCAACCCAAGGAGCTTTTGTTCAATATGTCAAAAAATAACACAGAGCAGTTCCGTATTTTATAAATGAAGAAGACTTCGTGATTCGTGATTCGAATTACCCAGAACTGAATCAATTGCACAAGCGGTGTAATTAATAGTGTAGCTTAGGCTACTTTATCACTGTGTTGCTTGCAGGCGAGTAATGAAGCGCAAATAAAAAGCCAACACAGGCAGCATTAATCTCTCTCCTGAGTGTTTGTGTTTGTCATCCCCACCAGAAGAACGAAGGAAGGGGGCAGATAAACGGGTGGACGTAATTGCAGTTCTTGCAGTCCTTTATACAGTGATCTAACTTTAGTTCAGATAGTGAATCCTCTCCACAGCATGCATTCTTCAGACTGACCTTTGTGCAGATGTCAGTCCTAAACATGGGAAAAAATAAGCTGAGTGGTTGCCAAGCACAAATTCATGTCAGGCTGTGTCAGGGGAGAGGCGTGATGAGAGAAGTGGAAACATATAAAGGAAAAAGCTCATTCGCTCCAAACCATCTGCTCTACACCAGCCCCAGCTGGGTTATTTTCAGTTTCTTCAGAAAGTGGACTAGTTTCAGATGATTCGCAGTGGGTCAGAATTGACAGGTGCACTAGATATCTGCAGCGAGTCCCCAAATGACCAATCACCAAATTCTTCTCACACACAGGAACAATAAACTCGAAACTTATGCGAGCACAAGGGAGAGTGTGCTGGAATTATTCAGGCAAGATTTATACTTTTTATTTTCATTTTATTTTCATAATACATTGAAATTCCCCCAGGTGGTATCCCTGCCTTACACCCAATAATCCATGTAGACCCATCTCGACACTGACTAGGAGGAAGTGGATAAGTAGATGAATGAATTAATGAATGGATGAATGAATGCTTCAATACTTAAAGAGCCGAAGCATGTTCAAAAATGACTGAATTTGTTCATTTGTAACAGATGGCCTTATAATTATAGCAGTCTTTACAAAGACGGGTTGATTGTCACAAAGTACAAACAGTTCTTTACAGTTCTGTCAAATGAGTCATCTGAGCTTTCCAACTCAAATACATAAACATATTTCCATCAATAAAATAAATAAATAAATAAATAAAACAAGCAAAAGGCACAATTTATGATCCAGTGTCAGATAAGAAGTTAGAACAGCAAAGATCAGTACAATAAAACTTTTTATATTTAATATTTTATTAACATGCCTTTTTATTTTCTTTCAGTGTATCTCAGGGAATTAGAATACAATGAAATATTATGTGTTTTTATTTTAATAAATACATTAAAGTTGTCCTTTTAGTTGTTAGTTGTTGGTTGTTTTTTTTTAGTAATATGGCTTATAAAATTCATTCATTTTAAATAAAGTTTTAGTAAAGTACTATACAAACAGTATAAATACAAGGAGTGGACTAAGGAAAGGGGCTACACCTGCAGTGTTCCTAATGTCCTCTTGAACTAGAGGAAGTATCAGAAGTGTCTTACCAGGTCTAAGGAGAAAAAGAACTGGACTACATTTCATTTGAAAATCAAGAGTGTAAAAACTAACCCTGCCCTGCAGAGACTCTTTCCCCTTTCATGCTTTTTTACAATCACCACAAGAGGGAGATCAAATTATTAGGGTGAATATGGAGAAATATCTGTCCAATTACTGCTACAATTGGCAGATGTTGCTACAGGGACAAGATGGCCGTAATGCACATTGTACTTCAACCTGTTTAAAACCATCCAAAACCTGCTACTCTACATACCCTATGTTTCACCCTACATTAGTTTTTGATCCTCTCTTCCTAACTCTATACATTCAAGTTTGTATATACTGTACCTGTCTTTCTGAAATCAGGGGTATTAATAGGATGCTCGTCCTCCCATCTGCTGTAGAAGCTCTATTCTTCAGCTTCTAATCTCCTGGGAAGGCTTTTCACTACATTGAACTTTGCACTAGACTGACCTGAGAACTTATGTCAGCAAGTAACTGCAGTTAAAGTTTGTGGAGAAGTCCACTTATTAATATGTCTCATGAAAATAAACATTGAAAGATTTACTGTCTTCCCATTTGAACTCATACTTAAACTCAATAAGAAATCCTTTATTATAGGAAATATACTTTTTACCTGTATGGCCTCCCTTTGCTCTAAAAACAACTTCCACAAGCTGTTGATATGCTGGTCCATCTGGTCCAGGTTTTCAGGAGCACTTTCATGCTATACACTTCCCATTCAGCCACATCCTAAAGGTGTTCTATTGGAGACTTGGAAGACCACAGAAGAACCCTGAAGTTTCATGAAACCAGTATGAGAAATGTTGTGACCAACTTTGTGACATGATACTTTATTATGCTGTAAGTAGCACTTGTAAGACAAGAAGAAAAATTCATAAAGGAAGTTGGGGCCATGAAGGGATGCACATGGTCAGCAACAATACTTAGCGGTTCTCAACCAGGGTCTTGTTTTAGAGTTTAATTCCAGGAGCTGGGTTGATGTTCAACCAGTGGTTGATATTAACAGAGCAAAAATTAAGCCTTGAATAAAGTCCGCTGACCAGTTGAAACAAAGTAGGTTGGGTTATGGATTCATACTATTTGTGTCGTATTGTAGCCTTACCATTGTTGTGCCTCAGCAAAAATTACATGCGGCATGGTGGCGTAGTGGATAGCGTTGTAGCCTCACAGCAAGAAGGACCTGGGTTTGATCCCTGGGTGGGGCGACCTGGGAAGTTTCTGTGTGTAGTTCACATGTTCTACCCTCCGGGTACTCCGGTCTCCCCCACAGTCCAAAGACATGCATGGTAGGTGAATTGTAGACTCTAAAGTGCCACTTAATGTGTAGATGTTTGTGTGTGTGCCCTACGATGGATTAGGGTTGCTTCCCGACCTCGCGCTCAGAGTTGCTGGCACCCGTGACCCTATTCGGGAATAAGCGGATCAAAAAATGGATGGATGGAACTTCAACAGATTTGGTAAGCCTGTGTTCACTGCAGCCTCAGCTTTCTGTTCTTGACTGACACCTGACAAGTTCTTCTCCTGTTACAGCCCATCTGCATCACAGTTGCATATGTTGTGCATTCTTAGATGCATTTCGGTTTTCCACAATTGTACAGATTGCTAATTTGTGAAGGACAGAGAGAGTCTAATTTACATCACTTTCTGTAGGTGGGTAGGACGTAGAACTGCACAGATTTTTGGCAGCTTATTAACAACAAAATCCAGTTGGTAGCAGCAGCATATATAGTATTTTTAAATATAGTATTTTTATAGTAGCATAAATGGTATATATTTTTAAATTGTTTCAACTTCAGAAACCATATTTCTTATCCTTGCACTGGAATAGGGGTCAGCCCATGCCATGACGTATGTTAATGCATAAATGCTTTCAGTGCCAGGCTGTTCTGCAGAACTGGTCCATGACAAAGGCTTAATAGGTGAATGCTAGGTCACCCATGGCCCAGGAGCCATGTTTTTTATTACCATGTAAAACATATTTCTAAATATTACAAAAGCATAATCGTTTCATCAAATTCTCATCGTCTAATAATTTAAGACATAATATTTTCCATATGTATCATGCAGTATCCGCCTTCAAACCCCAAACTTTAGTTAGTCCTGCCTGTGGAGGTGTGGGTGACAATATTCTTCCAGGCCATTGCTGTGTCATGTTAAACAAACAAACAAAAACTCTTCAAGAGTAGATTTCAGAGCTCCTCAGGTGGACATAGGACACTTTCACTATCTCTGAAAAATGAACAAAAAAAAAGATTTTCTAATATTTTCTAAAATGAATATTTTCTGAAAGAAAAAATGAAATTGTTGGATCCAGCATCTCTTTGACTATTTGATCATATATGTTGTGATCATGTGACAATATTCTAACAAACATACTAAAGATGTTTTATAGAAACTGGTTTTAATGGCACTTGTTCCTTTAATAATTTAATAATAATTTTACACTTTAACAGTGTTTTCTGTTTCGAAAATAAAAATAAAATCTCACAGACATGACTGTATGCAAGGTGCTCCAACAGAATTCTTCCCTAGGGCACCACATTGGCCAAGGCTGCAGTTTACAGGTTATTACTCCAGTTCACAATGAAAGGTGTTCAGATTTTATGGTTTGCCATTTGTCTGCAATCAGTAATCTTAGTAGTGACAATCACACTACCTTCATCAACGTTATGTTCTCCCCTCAGCTAATGACGAGACTTACACCGTAGATTGAAATATCTCTCCTGCTCTCCATATGACAAATTAAAATTCACTCAAGCATTGATTCTCCTATTATAATTGCCCTTAGGGAAATAAGCATTTCAGGAGAAGAGAAGAGAGAGAGAGAGAGAGAGAGAGAGAGAGAGAGAGAGAGAGAGAGAGAGAGAGAGAGAGAGAGAGAGGACAGACAGACAGAAAGAATCAAATTGAGTCTTAACTCAACATACACTGACAGATGCCCCATGGCCCAGAGGCTTTTTTGTTGAAATAGCCCATGAGAAGCTACACTAAAGATTAGCCTCTTACTTACTGGTGGACACTATCAATGTGGATCTAACGCCAAAGCTTAAACCTAATCAGTTCCCTGAAAATGTAAAAAACAAAACAAACGAACAACTAAAAAGAAAAACAAAAACCTCTATATACATCATTAGAAATGTGTACACTACAGTATTCTTAATGTAAATTATGTAAATGTGTTCATAGTTGATCTTCTTATGAAAAATAGTTTTAAAGGGTTTTAACAGTTACTTTTCTAGGCTTCACAGGTCTCAGGAGCACAACCACAAACTTGACAGCATATCATATCATAACAACTACAAACTACACTATCCAACCATCATCATGTGTAATGATTGTATAAATTGTGAAAATAGCTAAAACTTCATGCCCAACTGAATTAAATCCCAGTTTAACTGCAGAAGGAGCTTCCAGTGCATGTTTACTGCTTGTCCACATGTACATGCGTAACCTGCATACAGACTCTGGCTGATCAGTGAATGAAGGTGATGTCACCGACAGAGATAGCTGGGTAAAAAGTGGATTTCTGAGGTGTAAAGTGTTTTTTAGTTACAAACAACCAAAATAAGTTAAATAAACAAATAAATAAACAAACAACAACAACAACAACAATAACAACAAACAACAACAACAATAATAATAATAATAATAATAATAATACACAATAATAATAATAATAATAATTATAGTGACGATTATGTAGCAATCAATTCTAAGTACATTTTTCGATCAAAACATGGTCAAGTTAAGTAGAAAATAATTTTTAAGAATGGTTGGTGAATGAGTCCCATTGTTTTTACAGCATACTTTCCATATATGGAATTGTTTCATGAAAAAAAACATTGTGTAGTGGTTACACACTCTGTGACACACTCTGTGCCAGACTCTGTGAGGAAAAGTTGTTTTTCTATGATATGAGCCTCCTGATTCCTTAGTAAGGCTGTTTTGCCCCATTGCACACTATAGTGCTTCTATAAAGAGCCATACATGGACATTATTCACATTCTGCAGCAATGAGACCCGTTTTAAGAATTTAAGAAAGCAGTTCAGTGTCTACAGTGTGGAACTGTTTTAAAGTGGAAATGAAAACAGACCAACAGCCATCCGCAGTGAAGCAGAAATTCACTGGAGGATACTTTAAAAAAGGCAAGAGAAATTTCCTCAAAAGACTGGCAAGGCAAACAATATAACAAAGAGAATAACTTTTGGGCCTTTCACTCCTGCCTTGCTGGACCTAGCAAATACTTCCTTTAGTCCTGTCTGTTTTGTACTTTCGTACTTGGATGTGCAGCAAACAAGAGAGCTCTGGTCTCGGTTCGCTTTCAAGTAAACTCTGGTTCAGTGTGTTGCAGGTGAGAACACAGTTTAATGGTGGTGCACATCAAACAACAGAAGGCCTTCGCACTCAAACCTGACCATCATTGGATCCCAAACAAAACTTAGACCCAGTTTCTAATCACATCACACCTGCAATCATTTTTGTCAATAAGTGTACATGACCTTTCTCAAACCATCCCCATCATTTATGAAGAAAAACAGATCCTCCCTTATAGTGTCACACACGGTAATATGCTAATCAGCCATAAAATAATGACCCTTGCTTCTACTCACTGTCCATTTTATCAGCTCTACTGACCATGCAGTGACCTGCACTTTGTAAATCTATAATTACAGACTGTAGTCTATCTGTTTCTCTACATACTTTGTTAGCCTTCTTTGACCCTGACCTTCAGTGTCCCCACTGGACCACAAGAAAGCAGTTATTATATGCTTGGTGGGTCATTTTCAGCACTGCAGTTACACTGACATGGTGGTGTTAGTGTGTGTTTTGCTGATATCAAACACTGTGTCCACTCACTGTCCACTCTATTAGACACTCCTACCTAGTTGCTCCACCTTGTAGATGTTAGAGACTCAAGCTCATCTGTTTCTGCACAGTTGTGTTGGTCATCCTCTAGTCCTCCATCAGTGCTCACAGAATGCTGTTGGCTGGACATAACAATGATATATGTACTAAGTAAACCCTGTTCTGACTGGTTTACACTGAGAAAACAACAGATATATGAATTTCATATACAAATCAGACTGTTTACAGTTTACAGGGTTTTCATATGTGTTCTCTGTGCATTAGAGAGTAAGAGTTGTTAATTATAGCAATTATAGCATTTTTGGTGATTGGCTCATGTCCAAACCTCATTTGACCTGTATACATGTGGAATTGTGGAAATGTCCTTCAGAGTGAAATCGCTGAACAAAACATAGTTTAAAAATGTGAAGAAAAAGTAAATCAGGTCCAAAATCATACTAAGTTATGACAAAGTTTAACAACAATAATAAGAAGTTGTTATGCAAGCCATTAAAGAGACATTCACCCAGATAACTGAGTGTGGCCAGACTTCCTCCTTCCCTTCTCTGGTCGAAAGACAATGAGTTTAGCTTATCTCAGTGTCTGGAACACACCGACCTCCAACTACGACTCCTCAGTGTTTTCCAATCTAAATAACTTATACACATTCCCCATGCCTCAGGCGATGTTCGTTGTTCCAATCAAGGCCCATTTAAGTACATATGAACCACATGTCCATTAATAATCTATAACTATTATGATATATAGGATACATTCAAATACACAGAGCCTGCTCATTTGTCAGGGGCAAAAGGTGAAGTATGAATGGGCATGTGTTTGCATAAGTGTATGGCTATATGTGTGTATGACCGTGTGTGTGTGTGTGTGTGTGTGTGTGTGTCTGTGTGTGTGTAAGTGTAAGGATAAATATCCGTGCCCCTGAGATCATTATACATGGCACTGTCTGTCTCCAGGAAATGACCATGAACAATTGCATTGACATAAATCCAATAACAACAGATACTGCGGACCAAATTATAGATAATCTTAAGACAGGAAGACGCCTCATCCCCTATAAATCTTTAATAACCAGTAAATCACAATTTGTGCTTAAGCAAAACCTCCAGTAACACTCATTTATTGATTTTGATTCTTTATTGCAAATAAGTAGCACATTTTAAGATGAACAAGATCCTTATAGATCTCTTACTGATACATAAATCTATCTCTTAATAAATATAAGTGACCAAGACCAAGATTAAAATTAAATCCATATATATCTATAATATAATATAATATAATATAATATAATATAATATAATATAATATAATATAATATAATATATTATACTATACTATAATATGCTATACTATACTATATCATACTATACTATACTATACTATACTATACTATACTATACTATAATATGCTATACTATACTATACTATACTATACTATAATATGCTTTACTAAACAAAATGATTAGTAAAAGTTTAATGTTTGTTATAAATCTCTAAATGGGATCTAATGTTTCTTCTACATTAAAAGTGAGAAAAAATATCATTTCTTAATAATATGGAGCATTTAATACACTGGTGATTCTCACTTGTGCGATATAAACAGATCTCTGACATGTCTCTTTTAGGAGTAGTAGCTGTAGCCTGTGTGTTTGTTTCGAAAACTCTACAGCAACCACAGCGATTCGTATCCGTTTGTGTATTTGGATGTATAACAGTATTACGTCTCCAAAGGGCTTCGTATGTCAATACTGAACTGAGAGCGGAGCAGCTTGAAGGTGATGATAAATATCTTATAACTGATTAATAACTCAAGAAAAATACAGTCAATAAGATTTCATATCCAGTCGCTCCAGATCAATATTAATGACTTATGATTCACTCTGTCACTCACCTTTGAATCTGAGCCCTAATGAATCTAAATTATTCAGCGTTTTTTTTTTCCTTTTTTTTATGTATCTCACTTTCTGCAACCGTTTTCTGAATCATCACTGATCTGCTCTCCACCTACAGCAGGTCTAAATGATAAAACACAGGTACTGTACAAAAAATAAATAAAAAGAGGACATCGATAATAGTTTATACATGACTAAACCTCACTACTGTGAACAGCTTATAATCACTGGGTTTCTTTGGATGTTAAATAAGGAGATAGGAGTTCAATAATTAATTAACTCAAAAGGAAAAAAAACAAAAACAAAACAAACAAACAAAAAAATAACACTGTTCTCTCATGTTGTTTACTTTATTTACTTCTCTAGAACAAATGACCAAAAAAAGCAAGCAGTGGTGCTTAAGTGAAGGCTATCTGTTAATACACTGCCAACCAGAGATGGGAGAAGGTCTTCTGGAGTAGAGAGAAGATCCTGTGGAAGACAAAGAACCAGGTCATGATTGAATAACTAGATCTTTCTCTTTCTTTCTTTCTTTCTTTCTTTCTTTCTTTCTTTCTTTCTTTCTTTTTTGTTTATTTCCTTCTTTACTTTCTATCTCTGTTTGTTTCTTTCTTTCTTTCTTTAACTAACTGTAGCTGATTGTATCAAGAAAGAAGGTGTTTATTTATTTATTTATTTATTTATTTTGCAGATCTCTTTTTTTCCCACTCAGTTATCCTGCTATTCTGATAGAAAACAGTGAGCACCGTGGTTTCAACGGAAATTCTCTCAATCGTAAAGCTATGAGGCTGTCAGGGATTCTGTGTTTGGGGATTCATCTGCACTGATACTGCCTGCTGCACACGACAGAGATAACAGAACAGTTTCAAAAACAAAACAGACAACACAACCACATCTCTGCTCAGATTCATTCTAATTATTCAGGAATCAGCCTGACCTCCAAAAAGGAAGATGCTAGGCTCCAGTTTCTGTTGGATGAACACATGACAGCACGTCAGGAACGTGATGATGGACAGATGTGACAGTTCTAAAACAAACAGCACTTTAAATATGCTTGTTTATTTATTTATTTCCCTCCATTCCTGGATGCATGTAAACATAAAAGGTTGCATTTTGTTGATGCTGGACATTTTTTGTGGCACTAAAGGTCACATGGGATTTCTAATGGAATACTGTATGAAGCACAGTATGTTAAAGCTGGAACATTGCTAGTCTGGCACTTTTTTCTCCTTTGGAAAAGGACACAGAATTCCTGCTGAGGAACCTGTCACTCCGCCTGTCACTCGCTGTCGGACCACTCTTGTAGGCAAAATGTCATCCAGCTTGTCAGCACTCTAATCCTGGACATCCATTTGCAGCAGCATTACATCCAGACTGTATGGCAGCATCTCTTTCTCTCTTCCAGTCTCTCTCTCTCTCTCTCTCTCTCTCTCTCTCTCTCTCTCTCTCTCATTTTCTCTTCTTTCTTTCTGTCTTCTTCATTATCCCCTCTTTTTCCTCCTTCATTTTCTTTAATACCCCCTTCCTCTTGTTTCTCTCCTTTTCCCACCGTCTCTCTCTATTCCTCCCTCACACCCATTCGATCTGCGGAAAGCCACATCAGCTTAGTGGAGTTTGATCAGAGATGATGAGTGATGTCATGTGGTGTTGACTTTCTCCAGTCTCTTAAAGCCCCCTGTGATTCACTCTGTGTCTCCCACTCTGTCCTGAGCGCCTGTCGACCTCTATGTGCTGCGTTTGCCATGTGCATGACAAGGGCATAACTGTTCATTTATAATTGGGAGAGCAGATTTAAGATTTAATTGCAAAAATGTCAGTCAACACAACAGCGTGGCATTCTAGATTCTGTCCGGGTGCACTTCTGTGATGATGGAATAACGATTGACAATTTTATCCTTACGTGGAAATGTAAGGAATTCTGTAAAACAGTTCATTCATTTTAACTTCAGAGGAAAGTGTTATTATAGGTGACAAATTCCGACTGCAGTCAGAAACAAACAATTAACTCACTTCCAACTTCTACTGGTGTTACTGCTCCTTTAACAAGCTACCCGGGCCAACAAGCTCTACCTCTCACACACACACACACACACACACACACACACACACACACACACACACACACACACACACACACACAAAGTGAGCCACTTTTTACTACACAAAACCACTTTTTCTTTTTATGAAATTGTTATAAAATGTAAAGCCTCTGTGTTCTAGTAGTTTCAAAATTATTCCCCAGCTACAAAATAGCTCACCGTATCAGTATAGCTAACCTCAGGCCACAATGTCATGTTTTCAGCCCACTCTGTAACAGTGGACGGTGGGAGAACTGTCAAAACACAGTCACCACAGCTTTTAAAATATACTTACTCTGCGACCACCTAGTATTTTGAGCAAGGATTGTTTAAAAAACACCAAAAAGCATCCATTATGTCCAATTGTTCAGAACATTCAGCACCGCAACCAGAAACCAACAACTTCAGATACGAATCACAGGAAGGTTTAAAGGAAAGTAAATCGTTAGTTAACACACAAACGCCAGGACGTCGGTGTGTCAAAAGGTGGACATGTCAAAAGATGACTCCTACTCACCTGAAATGCTGTTACATTAAGAGGGCTGCTGGTGTTGTGGGGGTTGAAGTGACAGGGTTGAAGTGACCGAGTGAAAATGCCACAACAACAAGGCAGGAAAACACCCTGGACAAGGACACCAGTCCATTGCAGGGTACCACACACACAAAGTCAAACTCACACCTAAGAGACAATTGAGCATGACCAAGTCACCTACCATGTGCATTTATGGGAGGCACAGAGACAGAGAGAACACACCAAACACCTCACAGACAGCAACCTGAGCCGGAATCAAACCCACAACCCCAGGACCCTGGAGCTGTGTTACACACACACTACATGCAGAGTAACCTCAGGAGTAAACCTAAAGATCACATATGGTCACAATACTTTATATTATCGTGAGTCTGGTAAATTCTTTTTTTACTGGCTACTTTAGATCTTAAAGGTGTGTTTGTGTGGTTTCCTGCTTCAGTGTTCAGCCTCATTACCATTAGTTCATATCAATACTGATTAATCAATACTGATACTGATACACAACAGTGTATAAAAACAATAAACAATACAATTTAAACTCAGATCACATAATAAAGAAAACCTAGTAATAGAGAACAAATATTTCACAACACCATGAAAAACTGACCTGGAGTGGGCTGATTGGATTTATCCACTCGAAGCACATGCAGAGACGATACTGAGAACTGAGTGGAAGTGGAAAGTTTGGTAAAAAGAAGCTCTGAAAGCTCCAACTCTACATGCTTATCCAATCATCTGTCCTAACAAGGAAATGCATGCTGCCAAATGACTCTTTATTTTATATTTTATTTTAATTGCACTTGAGCTGTGAAGCTAATTTAGCTATAAGTGAAATCTTTTTGGGTGACATGGATTTGTGTTACTTTTGTTACTTCATCAGACTGATCAACATTGTATTATTATTATTATTATTATTATTATTATTATTATTATTATTATTATTATTATTATTATTATTATTATTAATAATAATAATAATAATAATAATAATAATAATAATAATAAATGATGGTGATAATAACAATAATGTATTAATTCATATTTTTTTCTGAACTATGCCTATGTTAGCCAACCATATTTATTTATTTATTTATTTATTTATTTATTTATTTTACCAATATAGGTATCTGCACATCAGAGTAATTTTTTTTTTTTTTAGAGCAAACCATATTTACCATGTTTAAATTGAACATTCCTTTCAGAACTGAGCAACGAGCATCCTTCATCATACCTCAGATTACACCTCTGCTCTCAAGCTCTTTCAACCAAGCCCGCATGCGGTTGGAGGCAGTTGGATGTCTCTTGCTAATTAGGCGCACAAACAAAGCCCCTGGGCCTCGTTGGGCCTCATAAGGGGCTTTTGGGGAGGGGGAGTTTTTGAGGCCCTGCTCCTGCCATATCCTCCATGAGAGTCTTCTGTTGCTGGAAGATGAGATGCTTCACAGCACTGGGCAACTGTCACACTTCTCGTGGTGTTTTCCTCAGCCTACAGACAACAGGGACTCCACTCATTAACATACTTTGACAGTTTAGTGAAGCACTGTTTATATTCTCCTCGTTCTCCATCATACCATTTCTCTTTTCCTTCCTTCTAGAGATGTAATCTAACTGTGGGTAGGGATATCCAATGCAAAAAAGCAACCACCTTCACATGCCATACTTTGACATTGTCATATGAAGCAAAAAACAAATTATATCTTATGGGTCTAATGAAGAACAGTGAAAGCCGTAACATTTGACAGGAGCATCAGCACCCGTAGAAGGAAGTAATGAGCACAAATAAATACATTTAAATTTAAATTTAAGAAGGAGCTGGAATATCTCTGTCTTTGCAAAAACACACATGCCACCCATTACACCCTACAGTGGACAGCACAGTGTCCGCCCACATGTGCTCATAAAAGCTGGCACCTGGCTAGAATTGATCATGTGAACAGACAAGTGACTCTGGCAGGAATCACATTCAATTCAACAGACCATGCGCATTTCTCACAGATCAGTGCATTGTTCTTTAAATGGGAGCAGAAGATCCATTAGAGTGCCTCTGTTAACACCACAAAGCCAGAGACTCACCTGGGCTCATAAGATTGCTTACTGGACCCTAGAGGACCAGCAACATCTGGCATGGCAGTATACAGTCTGTTTCAGGTTGATGGTATGATTTGTGTAGCGCAGCCCCCGTGAAGCTGAATACTGGTGAGGTGAGTTATGTTCACTGGTATACATCATTGACCAATAGCTGCTACAATTCACTGCTTAGTGACCATTTGCATCCCTTCATGTAACCCTACAATGATGACAATGTATGACACTGTGGGTGGAAGGATGTTAAATGCCCACATGACTATGGAAACTAAATGTGCCACTGTCTATCATGCTTCTTTTGAGCCAACATCACATTCTGCATGATGTCCTCACTGGACCGAAATCTGCTCTCTTTCCTGATGAAGCGCAGAAGTGTTGTGGTTGGCCAGGAAACTCTAGAGGGTGGTCAACCCCCTGAGTGATCAATGGGAGCAAACTGGTGGCAGTGGAGTGGATGGAGATGAAATAAAACATCAGTATCTGTAAAGCAACAAAAAGGGTGCATGAGTAGAGGCATATGGGGCAGGTGATTGATTGAAAAGGGGGTACATAGCTCCTGGTAGAATGTTTGTATATGATCCAAAGAAAATGATATGTCATTGCCAGTTAAAAAAACCATTGCAGTAGGTTAATGGAGTTATGAAATAACTAGATTTGGGGAGAATGAACATGACCGCAACCCCTCCTCCTAATCTAACGTCCTCTAAGATTCATCTCTACTCTGTTCACCTGTCTACAACCCTCTGCCACTCTATCGCCTTCCTTTTAACACCTTTTAACCCCATCCTCTCTCACACCTCTCACATCATCATCATTTGAATCATAACTAGCAAAAAAGAAGAAGTTCAAAGTGTAAATGGAGTTTAAACCAAGTATACTCAGACATGATTCAGTCATGAAATGCATGTTTATGTGAGGTATAAACAAGCTCAGAAAGCTATGATTCTAAATGCTTATCCATGGAGCCATGACTGCATGGACATGCATTAAAGATGCCCTGCAGTAAAGGGTGAGCATTTCATCTACACTTGTGGAGAATGACAAACAGGTTTATTCTGTACTCCTATTAGCATGTGTGGACTTTTTTTTTTTGCATACTAGTAAGAGTGCTGTGCAGCAAGCAATCCTCTTCTTTCTGTTCTCAAATATTCACTGAGTAGCTTTGTTCTTATAAAAATTAAACAATATATAAATAAAACACTGATGCATTTTTATCAAGAGTTATCTATCCTTAACCAGTCAACCGTTGCACTACGGTATTATTCACTTGCACCATCAGTTTCTGCACCCCAGTCATAACTGGACAGTAAAGGCCTTCTCACTCATATCCGTCACAGAGTGAAAACTGAAACAGTGTTTTGCTGAAGTTTTGGCACGAGGCAAAGCATTTACATGAGAAACTTTGGTGTGTTTTGTTTTGTTGATTGTTTGCTTGGTCTTAAGGTGCAGGTAGCTGCGGAATGATGCACTGTGTGAGCTCTAAGCCCCTTGTTTACTTGCGGATTTCTGTCATATTTTCATTCTGGTTGTCCAAACAGTCGGCCATGAGCTACACATCCACTCCTGAATCTATAATGCTCTCTCTTTTCTCAGCTCTGTTCTTGCACCCAACTGTGATATGTTTCCTTGTTCCAGTGCACCAAGCCATGAAAATCCATCTTTAATGTGGAGGGTTTTTTTCTTCACAAGTTGGGTTTTACACCAGAGGTCCAAATTCACTTGCCATTTTTCATTTACCACTGTAATGTCAGAAGCTGCAAACTATAATTAACTCTATCTCACTTTGAATCCAGTCCACACTTAAAAGTAGAACAGTGGGGTGTCAGTAATACCTGCTAATTAATGACTTAATTAAAGACTTCTCGTCTTCCATGAACGAGAAAAGGTCTATATATTTAGCTGAAATTCCTGTTTGAAAATCCTTCTGTCTATCTAAAAAGGATATTTAGTCCTGGACTCATAGCTGTATTATGGTTTGCCTGGTCAAAATCAACATCAAAAAGAAGGAATAATAAGTCAGTAAACTGCTGCATGTGTTTAGTTCTGAAATGTAATATTAATATTAATGTTTAATATTTTAGGACACCTTGATTTCCTTTCGATTTTTGTTTTTTTGCATTGCACATTATGTATATAGAAGCAAAAAAATGCAGCACACAATGTGGTACTGATATGGAGATTCAATAATATTTAAGTATTTAAACACTTTGATAGTTTGATAGTAAACTCTGCTGATAGTTCTTTAATAGCACCATCTGCTAACTTTGAGGATTAATCTTTATTATATTATTTCTTTATTTCTTTATTATATTTATTAGTCTCCCTTTGTGGCAGTCATATAGTTTTGCTTTGAGACATAGAATGAACTCATTGAGAGACAGGTTAAAGTATAGGCTCCATGTGGCTGGACTGGTTTACAGAGTGCTACAGCCAAGGCGGTAGCTCCAATATTTAAGTTTGTACACAAGACCAATTCTAGATTTATTCAGGGGAGTGACTGATTGTCGCTAATTTGCTTTCACACGGCAGTTCCATCTGAACGATGGATCGATTGCAGAATTTCACTTTTATTCACACATTTGTGCAAAACGGTTGGGCCGATGTTCACCTGTTTATCACTTTTCACTATTTTCTTTGGACACAAACCTCATATAAGATATAAACACATGAAAATATGATTCTAAATACTTATCCATTAAACTTTGACAGCATGGATATGCATTAAGGATGTCCTGCAGTAAAGGCTGTGTATTGCATTGCATTGCTTTTTTTCTTTCTTTCTTTCTTTCTTTTCTTTTTTTTTTTTAATAATAATTGCATTTCAGATGCTATGTGAGGGGGAGTGATTTTAGCCATGCCAGTGATAGGTTGATAAATAATGTTATAAAATAAACCAATCTGGCGGGAAGTGGAAAGCTTCCATACTTGCAGCAGACTAAACCACCAGTCCATTTAAAGTGAACCCCAGACCACGGATTTTGGGAGGACAACAAATCACTTCTGTGAACCACCCCTGGGATCTAAAGCAGCTTTCACACTTGACCAAATGTACTGAACTCTTGGAGCAATGTTCCTACACTGCACACCTTTTTTTCTGGAAAAAATGAAATGTTACTTAGTTACTCCAAATAAACAATGGCATGACTCCTCATACCCCAATATATTAATTTCCATCCAAATGAAAATGCCCATGCTGAAAAATCCAGAACTAGACATAACACTGATTCAAATCTGGCATATATAACACCATGTCCAACATTGTTTGCTTTCTGAAAAGTAAAGGCATATGTTCTTTAAGAAAAAAAAAAAAAAAAAAACTGGCAAAGCTGATGCACAAAAAAACATACATTAAGTTCCATAAGTAATTGGACAATTACACAATTTATGTAGTTTTGCATCTGTACACTACCACAATGGATTCAGATTGAAGTAAGATGGCTTTTCAATGTAGCTGTTCAGCTTTAATTAAGGTTTTTAACAAAGAAATGTTTTAACTGGTTAGGAATTACAGCCATATTCCCATGTGATGCTGCCCTGCAGATATTCACATTGATTTATTTACACATCACTACTTACAGCATAGCTGTGCATATTTGTTATTCAGGTTTCCGTTCATGTATGAAAATCAGTGGGAAATTTGTGTGGGAATGGTTTGGTTTCTGTAGGGATGGCACTCAACACAGAACAGTGTTCTTCAGATAAACTTTTAGAACCTCAGATCTGCAGTTACATGTTTATTTTGTAGGCTTCATATGTCAGGATCAGAGTAGCCTACAGATATGATACACATATCATAACAAGACTTTCCCTGCCTCAACACAGTCTCATCATTGTGTACATGCTCAACCTGCATGCAGAATCCGAATGATCAGTGAGCGTCGGGGTTAATGACATCACTGACCCAGATATTGGGTTATGAGAAGGATTAAGGATAAATGAAGGACATTTAATTTGTTATTTTACTTTAAATGGACTACTGTCAAGTATTTTGAAGAACGTATTATAAATTATTGCATTTTCAGCTCAAAAACACAGGATTTCAGAGATGTTGTGTGTAGTTTTTTTTTTTTTTTTTGAGCAGGCCATGGTCTGCTCTCCAAAACTACCACTTTGCAGCTCTATCTGTCACACAATAGTGAGGTAAGAGGTCACACTTGGCCATAAAACCTCTTATCAGTCCATAACTAACCAAACATATGTCACTAAAAGTTTTTTTTCTGTATTTTTTAAACAGTTGGTGCTATTTTTCTGTGACTCCTTAAATTACATCTAATAGTCTGAACTTCAAATACTTGTCGACACGGCTGTACTTGAAAGCAGATATGAAGCAGTAAAAAGGAATAGTGTTATGTGAACAAGTAGGTCTTCAAATGAGATTTGAAAGATGCAATAGAAGTCATGTAGAGAGTGCATTCTAAAGTGTGGGTTCTACAGCACAAAATGATATACCTCTTACTGAGAAAAGCCTGGTTATGTCGTACTGCAAGCAGCTTACTGCCAGAGGATCACAGTGCGGGGAGGGGTGTAAAGCAAAGAAGTTGAGAAATAGAGTCAGGAGCAAGACTTTGAAGATGTCTGAATGTGGGAAAGAGTGTTCTGTATTAAATACAGGATGGGATGTGCTCCCTAGACTAAACATTAGTTGCTTCCATCATTTCTTCTTTAATACTTGAGTCCACATTCCTTTGACCATGAAAATCTCTAGATCTTAATCCCAATTCTCAATTTGGAACTGCAGGTGAAATGCCGAAATAGGCACACACTGGAGGTGTACACCTCGTTCACGATGAAAGAGTGGGCTATAATGAACTGGAACTCAAGAGACTACTGTAATCCATACCTGCCAAGGTTGGTGCTGCATCTAAAGCAAAGACATACATCATTAAGTATTGCTAAAGGTAAAGATGCTCATAGACCTTGAGGTAACTGCACCTGGAGTTTGTTCCCCCCACATTTAACCCATCCACACACAGTGAAACACACATACATACACACTAATGAATTCACACACTACGGGCAGTGAGCATACATGCCCAGAGTGGTGGGCAGCCCTATCTTCAGTGTCCAGGGAGCAGCTGGGGAGTTAAATGCCTTGCTCAAGTGCACTTCTGTCATGCCCTGCCAGTTCAGGGACTCAAAGCAGGAAGCTTCCAGTCACAAGGCTGGTTCCTAAACAGGTGGCAAAGGTGGACACAATTATTGTTATTGGGCAATAAAGGCAATGGCAAATAAAGGAGTTAATAAAGGCATAGAATAGCACTCAACACTCCACATTATATACATTTTCTAAAAAGAACCTTTAACTCTTAGAACCCAAGACCTGCACTGTTACATTCCGTCTTCTAGGCTTCATAATTCGGGATCAGAGAAATCTCCAGACATGATACACATTGAACCACTGTATTTTTAAGAGCATATTATGATAAACATCCTTGTCAATCTGATCATTACAATTAATTCATCAAAATTCCTGCTGAAAAACACTGTATTATGAATTTTTAAAAATAAGTATGTAAAACTGCAAAAACATCTCACAAAATTGGCGTAGGTTTCTAAAGGTTAGATTTGTTTACAACTCTTTAAAAAGTTCATTAAAACCTGAAAAATAGTATGCACACTCCTAAAAATCTTGTTTATTTTATGGGTACATGTTTCTGTTATAACATATAACCACCGTAGATTAATGCGCGTACTACCAATAGAAGATTAAAAGGAGTGTATTTTGATTTTCAATATCAAAAGCTGCACTTAGATCAAGGAAGAGAGCAATCATTAAAAATCCAACATCTACAGAAAACAGGAGGTCATTGACAACACACAGCAGAACAGTCGAAGTACTGTGATGTGTGGAAAAGCTGTGTGGAAAAGGGTCAAGAACCCTATTCTGATGGGTTAGTTGATCAGGGAGATGTTTGTAATATAACTTCCACTGATGTCTCCTGACTGAATGGGTGTTTAGTTTCTGAATTGTGCATTAGATTATCAGATTATTACACACCAATATGGATTTCTTTTGTTGTTGACTTTTGCTTTTTTTTTAAATGGGCAGACACATATGCCTTTAAACAGCTCCTCTTACCACACAGGGCCATCATAGAGCAGGTATTATGTGGTTAATGGCTCATTCTCAGCACTGCAGTAACACTGATATGGTGGTGGGTTAGTGTGTGTTGTGCTGGTACAAGGCAGGAGTGTCTGCAGGTCCTGCATGATCTGTGCATTAACTAACTAGGTGATATCTCTCACTGGGAAAAGCAGAGCTGGGGAGGAGACATCACTGACTGCTAGTGGATGAAATTAAATACATTGAAAGTAGACTGCAGAGGAAAAAAAAATCTAGCTTGATTTGAATTGAATGGAACATTTATAATAAGTTGTTCAAAATACTTGACAGTTGTCCAAATAAAACAAAAACACAACTCAAAAGGCCTTTATTGTTATTGTTATTCATGTATGCATTTATTCTCAGATATGAGCAATGTGTGAGCCCCTCCCTTCTCCTTTGGAATTTAAATTGGGTTTTAATTCAGTTGTAAATCAGTGAACTTGTTGTTATTTGCTGATACTCACAATGATGAGAACACTATGGTAAATAGGGTAAATAGTGTAGTTTGTTATGATATAGGTAAGTGCCTGCAGATGTTAGTATTAACAATATTAAAACATAAACATGCTGTGCATTTTTATTACCATGTAGCAACATTACGGCTGTAAAATGTAACATTACTGTGGCTGCATCTCAAATCACACCCAAGTATACAAATTAAAGCAGGTCTAATGGTGACTAGTTTTGAAATAATGTGTAGTGTGGTGGTAGTGTGTGATTTGGGACACAACCCCACTAAACTGAAGCGTCAAACAACAGAATGAACAAGAAATGTTGGCTACCTTTAGTCTACATGGAGACTCATCCGTGATGATGCACGCAGATGCAGACAGCTTCACACCGGTGTTGCTGGTGAGCATGGTTGGCTCTGTGCTCATGCACGGACACACACTGAGGGAACGATCTGGCATGGTGGGATGTGTTATAAACAAGTGCAAGTGCACATGTACCATAAATACAGAAGCACCTATAACATATACAAACCGCACCAGATTGGACCACCTGCTCATGTTCAAAAGGCAGCACTTACTCCGAATCGATCGAATCAGAGTTGCCAACAGCTTAACCCTTTTTCTCCAAAGCAAGCATTCAGTCAGTAGTCCTTACAGCTATCATGTGTTCAATCACAACTTTTTGATCTTAGATAAGCTCTGCTTTTAGGATTTCATTAGAAACAGACTGAGATGGGAGAGTTGTCATAAGTGAAATCCACTGCTCACCAGGAGGAACATACAGGCCCTTGTCATATTTGCCAAAAAACACTTTGAAGACTCTCAAGCCTTTTAGAGTAATGTCCTGTGGACTGCTGAAGGTGGCATAAACGCATACAGTAGTTCTATAGGTAGTAAAAGATCTTTAGTTGAGGTCAGACTCCTCAAAAACAGGCGCGACAACAGTAATTTTTAAGGGCAGAGGAAACAAAATCAGAAGGCAGACATAAATTTATCAGCTGAGTAACTGCAGCAGAGATGACCGTAGAAATGTACAGGCCTTGAGAAGGGAAGTAAGAACAGAGACTTTCTGACAAGATGAAGAGCTAGACTTGGTAATACGTTTTCAAACTGAAAGACGGTTTTGTAGCTTCAATATTTTTTTACAATGGTTATTGAAAGCTCCAGTGTTGGTCTTACTGCTTTGGTCTCTCAAACATGTGAAATGTCTGAGTTCTAGCCTAAAAAACTTCAGTCTAAAAGAACTGCAGGACATGATATGCTGAGGCAGTTATGAGTTTTGGAATTTCTCTCAGTTATCCACGTTTCAGAGTATTTTGATTGGTTAGTCATGTTTAGTTTACTCTCATTGGACATTACGAAAGTTCCAATCAGGATGCAATGTTGAATATATATATATTGGACACACACACACACACACACACACACACACACACACACACACATATAAATATATATATAGACAAAGTCATTTATTTCAGAAATGAAAGGATCTATATAAAATATTGATATATTTAAATGTATCATTCCATCTGATAAGTATTATTGTAAATGAAATTATTGATTGCAAATAATCTCTCTAAATATCTAAATGTAGATGTTGAACATCTAGGAAGATATTCAAAATTGGTAAAATTGCTTCTTTAACTGTTCAGAGGGTTTTTTGCACTCACATATAAATTCACTAGAGAACCAAAACTGAATCAAAAATGTAATCAATTATCAACCTGGAACTCTTCCTGGCATCTTACCATCTTATCTCTAAAAATCTTTTCAAACACCTACTTTTTGATACTTATAAGAACTAAATAGCACTTTACATCCCAGAAATCCTGCTGGGAATTTGGTGCGAAGACATCAAACAGCAAACACACATTTCTAATTTCCTTCTGCTAAACCCCAATACCTGAATCAGTGCCATCAGTAGTCCCACCCCTTTACACTGATCATTTGGAGTCTCCATGCAGAACAGGACAGTACACATGCACTGAAAGTCTCATCTAGTATTTAAACTGGGGTTTAATTCAGTTGGAATTTTAGCTGCTTTGTGAGATGGATCACTCGCTGATAACTCATCACACAACGACAACTGCAGTGTTTAGATAGTTAGAAATTTGGTATTTTGCTTTGTTATGATATGTCCATCATGTCTTTACGGATACTCTAATCCTGAGTTACTAAATGGCATGGAACTGCCCGTGGAGTGCAGCTCTCACGTTCTGAGAGTTAAACTTTCCCAAACTGTTGATGCTCATTGAAGGTGTCACCTTTGCTAATGTCCACTAGAAGTGGCTAAATGGGGAGGAAGATAAAAGGACAATGCACAAAGTCAAAGTGAGCACCTTCAGGATGTGTGAACGGATGGCAGGCATTTAATCAGTGCCAAAAATAAACAGAAATTGCATATCGGTCATGTTGCTCTGGTGTTCAAAGTCACTGCTGTAGTGAATGGATCAATGGGACTGAGCCACATCTCTGACCTCTGTGACCTTCAAAGGGACTGAACGGCCAAGAATAATAGCTCTAAAAATCTTTCATCCTGTCAGTTGAGGCTATTCTGAATAAGTGTATTTAAAACAATTCATGCAGATGTTATTCCTTTTGTTGCATTACCTGTTTATAGCTGTGTATTTCTGTACTGTCTTACATGATAGGATTTAAATTTTTAAAATCTTCGTTACACTTGGACACCTGTTAAAAAAAAAAGAAAGAAAGAAAGAAAGAAAAAAAGAAAGAGAACCAAAGGTATTTTGTCTTATCCATCAGTGCAAAGAGCCCTGAATAATACCTCATTTTAAGTGTATAGAGAGATGTCATCATTATAAATCAGGGGTTATTAAGATAAAGGAAAGACTGCTGTTTTCCTTTTATTTTTAGTTTCTTTTGCACACGATCAGCATTAGAAATTAATCACTTCATCATGTATTGCTAATAAGGCTCATACTGCAATGCCAGACGACTCTGCTGGGAGATGTTTGTGACAGCATAGTAAATGACTGGAACTTTCTCAAGGATACATATTTCTAAACTGACTGACCCTGAGAGAGAAAAGGAAAGAAAGAGAGCAAGAGAGAGAGAGACAGTGGACTAACCCACTGAGGCTCATTAAAGCCATACAAACACAGTTCACTTCTTTCTTTTTCTCTATGTCTCTCTCTCTCTTTCTTCTCCGGCTTGATGACTAGCATCAGATTAGAATGTTTTACTGTCCATTGACTTTGAATAAAATAAAGGTTTAGTGTCGAAGTCATTGGCAGCATGGATAGAAGCGCATACTGCATTTCTCTTCACCAAATTAGAAAACAACTTATGCAATGGACTAGTTTTAGGATAAGGGTAGGCTAGGTTAGGGTTAGGGTGAGGTTTAGGGTTGGAGAAAATGAAACTGAATATAATAGATATTTAGTTGAATGTAAATCATCTTGGAAATGTTAAATATGGGGCTCAGAATGTCCAAGTGTCCTAGAATTACGATTCCAGGATCACAGATTTGAATCCCAGAGCATGATGGGTAGTAGATGTAGTAGTAAGGGGGTAGTGTTTCTGCCTGTCCTGCTGTGCACAATCATATTCTTTGTCATCTTCAGTTTGATGCAAAGAATATTCCACCTGCACCAATGTATCACTGTTTATGATGCATCCAACTGCTTCTGTGTTGTCTGCAAACTTTATAATATGACAGCCTGGTAGATGAGCGGTCGTATGTGAGCAGTGTAACCACATCGGGGCTCAACACACAGCCCTGGGAGGATGGCTTGTTGTCATTCAGACCAGTCATTGTGGAACTCTTGGGAGCCAGGATGATGGTGGTGGTCTTCAGGCAGGTGGGGAGAGCTGCCATGACGAGGGTGAAGTTAGAGATATCAGCCGGCACCTAACAGAGAGAGAGAGAGAGAGAGAGAGAGAGAGAGAGAGAGAGAGAGAGAGAGAGAGAGGAATATCAAAAATGTTAAAACATTCCATCTCATAAACATCTTCATGTTAATCATAAATGCTTTCTGACACAGTGTTTTTTTTATTTCATAATTAGAGTCATCAGTCTTCTTCATGAAAGATAATCTGTAATTATCGAAATCAGCACTAAATAAATACATCCCATTAAATAAAATGTCAAAATCCTTTCCTTTATCCTACTGACACCGAAATGTTACAGATATCTTCTTTGGATTATAGATGCCTGGTGAAAAAAAAGTCTAATTCTGTAAAAAAAATATTTGAAGGAGCAATTCATTAATTAAAGAATAAATAAATAAAATAAGTGTAAAAATAGATGAAAGATCAAGCGTTAGGACACTTTCTCTACTGAATGCATTCTAATAAACTGCTTTTTTATATAGATGCCTCCTGAGAACAGATCAAATTCCCCAAATAAATAAATAAAAGGAAATGTCAGTTTTGTTTGCCCTCTTAAATGAATGTCAAAGCACTTTCCGCTCATCCTGAAAAATTGCAAGCATCTTTGTAATCTAAAGAGATGGGCTTCTAATTATAAATATGAATTTTAAAGTGTAAACAGTAAACATCTTTGCTGCCCCTTTGCCCTCCTCTGTTTATGCGCTGTAATCACTGTCCGGAGTCAATTTCAGGAGATTTCGGTTGTTTGTCTTAATCTCCTGTGACCTACATCCCTGACACCACATCTTCAGCTTTACACACAAACACACACACACACACACACACACACACACACACACACACACACACACACACACACACACACACTTAATCGTAATGGATGAGTGTGACCTTCTACAGGTCCGGCATATTCGGCCACTCCCTACAAAGGACAGGAACAAACAAATAAACAAATAAACAAGCTTGAGAATGATGCTGCCAGCGAAATGAAAGAAGATTGAAAACGTGTGAGTCACTGTCACCTTGTGTGTGTGTGTGTGTGTGTGTGTGTGTGTGTGTGTGTTTGAAAAGGTTAATCTTCAATAACACACATAAGCACATTGGCGAGGAAAATGACATTGTTGTGACAAAGGCTGAAGTGTTTTTCTACCATCTTTCTAAGTCACGACACGAACGGTTTTAGGTAAAAATATCAGACGGGAATTTCACACTTTACCCGCAAAAAGAATCTAAAACACACTTGATTATGTGGATTCTGATTCTGCAGGGTATACTGGTTATCTATACACATGAGAACCCCTGTCTTCCATATGATGTAATGGTTCACTGATGGTGTGACCACACCAACCACAAGATGTGCAAATGCACATAGACAGCTTGCCCAGACCCAGTAGAAGAATACTGCCAATAGAGTAGGACTGTCTGGAGCAGCCAAAGCTAAACCTATTTACGTGATGCCTACTGTCATGGGTAAGAGGAGTCTAAATCCTCCAGCTTTGAGCTGTGGAGCAGAAGAACTGTGTTCTCTGGACTGAAGAAGCCAGCACTTTTTGGTCAATTAAAACAGCATCCTTTCATGCACATAAAGAAGAATGTTTAAGAACATGCTGCATATTATTGTTCTGGAGCTTAATAAATAAGTGAATACTTATTTGCATACATACTAAGAACATTTTTAATAAGGTAAGTGTTAGGATTAGATGTAGGTTCAGGTCATATAATTACACTGCTTATATCCTAACATTCTCTGTTCTCATCATTTCATTTGTCCTGGTCCCCTGAAATGCTCTTTAGTTTCATATGTACAAACATCCATGTTATTATTATGGTCACCTTAGATTTACTCCGGTAGCCAATTCACACTCATCCACTGTTTCAGTCTCTCAGCCTGAACAGTTGGTCAAAAGACAATTGGTAAATAAATAATAATAAATATGGCAAATTTAGATTTTAGGACAATAGAACTCTTTCATAGTGAGCCATAGTCAATGCGTATGTAGTCGGTATACAAGGACAAAGGCCTTGTTTCTTCTGCACATAAAGTAAATAAACTCCCATACTTTTATGGTACTTGTTGGCCTCGTAGCTCCAATGTTAAGTTAAGAAACAAACTTCAGACACCAAACATCTCTTCACTTATAGAGTCCATTTGGGGTAAGGGAGGACTCTCTGAAAAGTTGATTTATGGCCAAAGTATTGCTTGAAGAAAAAAAAAAAGAAACGGAGAATGGGGAAAGAGACAGAGAAACAGACACGGAGTGAGAGAGACTATGCTTTCTTTTCTCCTGGGCAGAAACTGGTGGACAACACAGATGGTACTTATCAGCACAGCTATGGAGAGCCTATGGGAGCAGAGAGAGAGAGAGACAGAGACAGAAAAGAGAGAGGAGGTGCAGTAAAGAGAGGAAGTTTTTGGGGATTAGAGATGGACAGCCAGAGTGCCGGCTCCAGGCAGAGACAGATGAGACCAGGAAGGAACACCAAACAAAGAAGGTGTGTGTGTGTGTGTGTGTGGGTGTGTGTGTGTGTGTGTGTGTGTGTGTGTGTGTGTGTGTGTGTGTGTGTGTGTGTATGTGTGTTTGTGCATGTGCATGTGTGTGTTTCGTTTAGTTGGATGGTCTAAGTTGGAGGGTCTGAATGGCTGTCCTGGCACACTGGGCACAGACTGGCACTCTTTGTGAAGAGGCATGGAACCCCTGGTGCCAGTCAGTGCTGGCCTATGCCAGTCTGGCATCAGAGGAAGTGTGTGTGTGTGTGTGTGTGTGACCAATAACCAGGCGTTACTGCAATAAAGTTCATCTCTACTATTTCCTTGGACTATAATTCTTGACCTGCAGAAAAGGGCGTGAAATTTGAAAATGCTACTCGTCTGCTGATAAGAGTGTTAAACTTATGTTTATATGCCTCAACTCCCTTATTGTTTCATGTATGACTAGTGAAGACACATATTCGATTATTGTACTGCAGTCAAAAAGGCTGTTCAAATGAATAAACTGAGAAGAAATTAGCATTCTGTCAGCCACACCAGATCGTTCCTGCCATTAGATTTGAAGGCTAGCTATAAAAACTGAGCTGTCCGGTTTTGTCAACACATTACTGCTCCACTTACACCAGCAGCCTGACACATTCTGGCATCATTTTCAATACATAGTTCCTTGCAAAAGTATTGGCAGTGAACATTTGATTATTTATTTATTTATTTATTTATTTATTTATTTATTTATTTATTTATTTATTTATTTATTTATTTATTTTTGGTAAGCCAACAACAAATTGGACAAAATAACAGAAAACATTTGTGTGCAAACTATTGACCCCCTTAAATCAGTACTTTGTAGATCAGCAAAAAAAAACAATTCCCCATAACCCAACCCTGACTTATACTTCTCAACAACTTGGTGTTGTTTGTTTAATGGCGCCGCTTGCCTAATAGTGTTGCAGCCTCTGGGGCCTTTCAGAAAAGCTGTGTATATACTGACAAATCATGTGATACTTAGAACCAAAACAGAAATCATGTTTGCCTCAATGCATTGTGGTGATGTTTGGAAGGAACACAGAGACCACTTTTCCACTACAAAGCTGAATAATTATAAGCATGGATGTAATCATTCTGGTGACTTTTCCACACATATGCAATTCAGAATGGAACACTTAAAAACGGGGTTTTTGGTGAGTCCGGGTTTATAAACAACTGTACTCAGAGCCACAGAACTGTTTGGTGGGAGGGCTTAAAAGATCTGCTGATTGGCTCTAAATGTTTGTGCCTTCATGCCTCAAGAATTCCAATGAAGGACTACAAGGTTAATGAATCTAACAGCTATAGCTCTCCATTAGAAGTGCACACACTCACGTCAAACAAAAGTTCGTTTCAAACAGACTTGTTTACATTAATCCTCACATTATTTGACAATCATCTATAAAATGCCATCCTTGATATGTTCAGATGAGTGTGATTTACTCCTCAAGATCAAGATCACTCCTCAAGATCCACAATTTGTTGGCAGTAACAAGCCATTTTCTAGGCTTCAGAAATCAGAAACCTACAGACATGAAACACATATCATAACACACTACAAGATTTAACCATTGTGCTGCCTTCATTGTGTGATGAATTATCCAGATCAGACAATTCACTCATTTCCAGCTGAATTAAATCCCAATTTGAATGCCAGTGGAGCGTCCAGTGCATGTTTACCTCTCTGGTTACATGTACATGCTCAACCTGCATAGAGACTTTGACTGATCAGTCAGAGGAGGTTTGGGTGATGATGTCACTGACCCAGATATCGGGTTTAAATGAAAACGAGTAGGAAAGGACTCTTTGCTACGTTCTTTTACTCACACAGTGCACACATTTCAGAATGAAAGTCTTCAGAAAGGGTTAATGTTGATAAACAACAACAACAACAACAACAAAATAATAATAATAATAATAATAATAATAATAATAGATTCAGTTGTTTTATTATTTTATTTATACCTCTGTGAAGTATTTAACTTTAATTATAATCAATATTTTTGTCAGTCTTATCATTACCTCATATGTTAATAAGTAATTCATTAAGAATTCTTAAAAATCTCAGCTCACAAACTCTCAGGATGATCAATTTCCAAAAGGATTTCTGACATGCAAAGCGTTTATTAGCTACTTAAAGCATTAGAATGTAGGTGCATGTAAATATTTGTAAATTTCAATTCAAATTTTTACATCTCAAATGAAAACAAATTTGAGGAGCCTTGGATCTCCTGAAAATAACAATGTCTGGTATGTGTGACGCTCTAGACTAGCCTTGTATTTGTTGAGAAGAGTAAAGAATGAATATTTCATTCTTCATTTGGAGTAATCAGGTTGTCAGTTGGTGTTGGTGTTGGAACATAATAGATTGTTTGCATTGCCTTTTATATGCGGCAAACCTTTGCATTGTTATGAGACACCATGCAGTTCCTAATCTTGATTTATCAACACAGCAATGGAAAAAGAAACCGTAACCGATCTAATGGGCCCACACTGGCATGGAACAATACGGCATGACCTCATTAACCATTAAGCAACTGTGAAAAGAGGCCAATGAGTTCTAGCCTTAATAAATGTGCTACAGCTCACTCTATCCAGTGACTCTGAAATGTTGGGGGCACAGCCAAACCTGCTCTACCAACACTTAAAAAAGATTCAAATATCTCCATTGTATGTGCCATTAATAGGGCAAGGGCCTATGGTTGTATCTTCCAGGATACATTTCTTGTTTCATAAAACTTTTATTTTGGCAGATTTCTTTTCTAAATTGACGTTTGAAGTACATTAGAGAACCAATACTTGAAAATAATTCAAAGGTTGTGTGTAAAACAAAGAAAACATTTATACTAATACATATTGGAATGCTAGGTGTCCCCAAACTTTTGATAGTCATGGTTTAGACGTCCTTCCATAGCCCTGTGAGACAAAGACTCTGAACAGTGTGTGTGTGTGTGTGTGTGTGTGTGTGTGTGTGTGTGTGTGTTTGGGAAGTCCCTGAGCAGCCTGAAGAAAACACCTCATGGCAGAAGTGGAGCAGAGAACTAATGACTCCGGCACTCTCCGCAGGCCCGCCGCTCCGGCTGCTTGATCACTGTCAGCACGCCTGTCGCTGCTGACCGTTTTCTCTGGCCGTGTGTTCGGCCGCTTTTGAGCTAAGCCAACAACTCCTGCAGCTACACGTATTTGCATATGGCCTGTGTCCACTAATACATCTCAGCTGTTGCTGCAAATGTTTGTTTCTGTCTTTGGGTCGGCTTGTGAAAGGCCGACTGTTACAGAAAACATTATCCGTCACGGTACTGAAAGGACAAAAAGGTCAACGGCAAGGTAGACTTTAGCCATGCACAAGTAACGGTAATGATGCCAGCAGTTCATTCATCCATGTGAGTTCAAATTCAACAGTTCATTTATACACGTGAATTATGATTCAGCAATTCATACCACCAATTACCCCCAATCCCTCACACCCGCTCATGCATTGTTTATTAACGATGTTATAAAAGAGTTTATCCTGCTTATATCTTAGTAACTCTCTCTGCTGTCCAGGGATGGATTTCTATGCGATTGCTGTGAGAACACAGTTCATAGTTCCACTGCTCCACAGCTCAGTGCTGAAGGTTGTTGGCATCTAGACATGGTTCACACTGACCTGCATTTCTTAGGAAGAACAGACTTTTCATTTCACGAGGCCTGTTTTAAACACCAAAACCTTTACACAGAGGTTCACTTACTTTTTCTAGTCTGCACTTTGGATAATTACTCAGAGTGCTCCATAAAAGAAATGTACAGTACAAATGTCTGTGTTGGATGTCACAGATAATGACCAGACCACATTTTATTAGTAATCAGTGCAGAAATAGGTCATTCCATTTACTTGTAATTCCATTTGTATGATATTTGGTCTATTGTCCATTAACTGTCGAACTCCACGCACTCAAAAACATCTGCATCTAGCCAGCTACTTCTCTAACAGGTGGCTCCGAAGCCTTTCCAGGTAAACCAGCTGTTTGGGCTGCTTACCCTTGGTTTGGCTGAACTGACCATGTGGCTAGGGAGAGGAGCCACACAAAAGTGCATGGCTGGAGTGCGATAACAAGCCCACCTGGTTCCACTAGCCCACTGCTCAGACGGCATCATAAAGTGGAGAGCAGCTGGGTGAGAACTCCTGCTCCTTGTGGTTGATTCAGTCTAACTCTGTGCTGTTTTTCTATCAATTGTTTTTGATCGCTCTCTATACTTCACAGGAGACTAAGGCCTCAAGCTGATCCACCCGCCCCAGGCTGCCGAATATCCAAGCTTCTGCCTTTTACCCCTCCTCTGTACTGCCTCCACCACCTTTTTGTTTGGTTTGTCTCAATTAATGCCACTTTTACTGTTGTAAAATCCTAACATGCTTGTTGAACTGCCCCTATTTGGTTCTGGTACTCTGCCCGGTTTGGACAGATTACATTACAATGCAAAGCAATGAGCAACTATATCATTATACAATGTTTTTTTTTTATTATTATTTTATTTTATACAATTTATACAATTTATACAATCATAATTTTTTTTCTGATACATTATCCTGCAGTTTTGGATATGGACATCCAAATATGGACATTGTTACAACTCCAGATTGTTTGGTCCAGTCTTGCAATGCCTGCTTGTATATAACTTTGTGATCAGATGTACACCATCTGCATAGCAATGGCTTTTGGCACATTTCAAATGTGATGATGATATAAACACCCAGCCATCAACATGGGACACCACAGCTTTGCAGCACCTGGGCAACCACCTGCAATACCATACAACTGCATTGCAAAATCATGGAACACCATAGCAATCACCTTGCCACACACTAGCACCCATTTAGCATCCGCTTTACAACATCATAGCAACCAATTGAGTTACCATGGCAACCAGTCAGTAACCACCTAGCAACAATATAAAACCCACTAAGCAACACCATCTGCACCCACCTGGGACATCATAGCAACCACCTAACAACACCACTGCAACACCATGGAAACCAGCTGGCATATTACAGCAACCGCAACAGCTTACCAACTGCCTGGACATGGAATCAACTTCATCTGCACGACCCATTCTACTTTTATGGATAAATTGGATCTATGCCATCTATCTATTCTTGAGAATGATTCTAATACCAGTCTAACAAGAACCACCAGAGAGACAATCGCAGAAACACTAGCAGGGCTGGCTGCAGTTGATTTGTATTACATTGCTGCTGATTTGTTTGGGCCATTGAAAGGTTATAGTAACAGGATTTGTGATGTGATTTTCTGTAAGTGAGGCTTAAACATGATTCCAGTATTATCTCATCAGTGGAGTGTGGATAAACATTGCAAACACAAAAGAAAAACAAAACACTTATGTTAACTTTACATGATGGAACCACAGGACCTGAGTGTGAGCAGGCATGCAGAGAGACGTTTAGGATGTCTGTCAAAGACCAACTCATTGCACAAATGAACTAGATTGGATTGATCTGATAGTGACATCCAGCATCCATATTGTTTTTGTTGAACAATATTTCCTTTCACGATGGGAGGCCTGTTTGAATTGTAGCCTCGGGACCCTTAATCACCTTGATGCTCCACGGCCATAGCACCACTCATAGTGCTAATTGCAACTGCATAGTGCATGAAGCAGCATGGTGGCATCACAGCTTCAGGGTCCTAGGGTTTTGGGTTCACGCCTCACTTGGGCCATTGTATGTGACCAGGTAGGTGGTAGGTGAATTTGCCGTTATAATTTGCCACCCTAGGTGTGTATGTAATGGACCCCTTCTCCAGGGGGTATCCCTGCCTTGTGGTCAGTGATTCAGGGTAGACTCATTCCAATAGTGACTAGGATGGAGGAAGCTAAGAAAATGGATGGAACTTTAAGCATGTTTAAGATAATCAGACTCGGGTTTATCCACCAGAACAAGCCCTCAGAGAAGAGCTTTAAAAGCGAGAAGGCATTTATTGCTCTGTAACACCTAATGATACACACTTAGAACCCAAGATCTGCACTTTGTGGGAAGTTACGTTTCTAAACCTCATAATCAGGATCAGAGTAACCTACAAACATGATACACAACTCATAACATCACATATCACATGACATCCCCCATCTAACCACTACCGTTGTTTGATGATGTATCAGTGAGTAATCTAGCTCAAGAAAACTGCTACAATTCACTCTTTAAATGCTGAAGGAGCATTCAAGTGCATGTCTATCTGTGAGAGGGGTGGGGCTAATGACATCACTGACCCAGAAATTGGGTTCCAGAGGAAAGTGAGAAGGGGTGTTCTGTGCCCACACAGTGTTCAAATTTCAGAATAAGAGTCAAGAGATGGGATAGTACTGAAGTAAATTTAGGCACAATTTTTGATAAAAAAAAAAAAAATAGTAAAATAGTAAAAAAATAAGTTTTGCAAATATCTAAATTCTATTAATATTTACATCTCAACTGAAAACAAATTTGAGTAGCCTACTTCCCTGACAATAACTATATCTGGCACATGTGGCTCTACCCTATAAATCATTTCCTATTATTTATTTATTTATTTATTTATTTATTTATTTATTTATTTAATGTTTGGTGAATAAAAGTACATCAAACAATAAAACAATCCAACAAAATTTGCCTAGGATTCCAAATGTTAATGTGAGCTATGCATATATCTTGTATCAGCACGGGAAGACAGATGTAAACCCAGGACATATTGTGATTGGATTATGTTCAGGTGACTCAGATCACATTTAGTCTATTCAACACCAGTAAATGTGTGTTGATTGTTATTTGGCTAAAATGCACTGTTATCTAGTCACAAAGGAGATTCATTTTTGAAAGTTTATTCAGATTGTAGCTGGATAAGATATGACATCTTTTAACAGAAACAGTTTGGGTAGTTATAATCAGCCTAAACCGGATTTGTCTTGCCACCTTTTGGTGGTGGTGCTGTTGTTCTTAGGTCCACAAATTGAAGAAAAAAAAAATCAGATTCTAATAATTGAACTCCAAGTAAAACAACCGCTGTGCCAAAATGAAACCTTTTAAAAAGCTTTATTCTTTGAAAGGGAGAAACAGCTTTGTCTGACTTTCATTTTAGCAGCTGCGTCTGCTTATACATGTGGGCCGAAACACATTTTAACAAAGATGGTTCGCAAAATTTTGGTAAAATGGTGCATTTTGATCTACCGTGAACAGTAACAAGCTGAGTAAATATTGCTTGTGGGACAAAAGTAAAGTACAATTTTGCAGAGTTTCAGAGCATCAGAAATAACCTATAGTATTTAAGAAATTCTCTTTTGAAGGTATAAGATGAATATAAAAGCGTTTTCCTCTGTAGCAGGAAAGTGTGTTTTTGTTGAAATATCTATTTTTATCATTGCAGATGGTACTTAAAACCACTGGGCACGGTCAAGAGGGAAGTACTTCGGATTTGAAGACTAAGTTTAATGATGAAGAACAAATGAAGTCACAAAAGGCTGAATGTCTGGCACAACCTGGTGATACAGAGAAAAGGCAGGAAATCAGAGCCTGAGATGTCTGAAATGGCACAGTAGTCAAAAATGATATGAAAAAATAATGAATTCTGCAAACCTTCACCTTAGGAGGTAATTTCAAAGGTGTTCAATGCATCAGATACAGAGGCAGACTGCAACTACCGCTGAATAGATGTTCAGAATAATAAACTGAATTTAAATGAAAGCAGTAGTTAAATATTAAAAGTGAAGTATCTCTAAGGTTTACTTACAGCACACACGTTCAAACAGCACATTAATATTCACCTGAAATAGGAGCACGGATAAAACTGAAGGTGAGATTTGCTGGTTTTCACAGAGCATTTTTGTGAGTTTCTAATAAAAGCCGCACTTCTCAGTTCTGATGCTTACGCTAATTACATTGATGAGTCTGCTGCTGCAGCAGCCTCTACATTTCAAATAAATTAAGAATAGTTTAGAAAAACAAACAAGGCCTTCGTTTGTTCATTCATCTGAAATATTTGACAGATTTATTAAAAGACGTGTTTATTACTGACATTCTGTTGACACTGGTATATGAGGGAAAACATGCTGCGCATTCTTTACAGAGCTCCGATCCTCTGACTAGAAGCACTGTGTTCGTTTTACTTATTTATATGTTGTGTTAATGTGTGAATTCTGCCTCTCTGTGAGAATACTATTCGTTTTGTGTTGAGGAGGGTATTACCCTCAAATTCCTTTAGTTTCTGTTTATATATAGGGATTTGTTTAGGGTAGTGGTAGAGCATGGTCATAGAGCTCTGTCGCACAGTAATTTCTGCAATTTGTCCAAAAGTCCAAGCCATCCAAAAAAAGTCTTTTCACACAGCAAATGAATCAGATCATGGGTTAGGGTTAGATTTGACCCAAACCGTCTTTGGTCTGAATCGTGGTCCATGGCACCTTTCACACCTGCTTGTTCGGACCAAACTGACAGGTCTGAAAGTTCAGACCAAACAAGGTAGGTGTGAAAGCATTCTTAGAGAAAAAGGATGGATAAACTATTTTTTATACTCTTGGTTTCAGAAGAATCAATCAATGAGCACGTGTCCCAATACTTTTGTCCACTTAATGTAAGTTTGTTTTCTTCTTCTTTCTTCTTGTCCTGTTTGTTTGTTTGTGTTTGTGTCTGTTATATTAATAAGGGGTTTGCAGCTGACTTTTGTGTATTTTATTGCAGTTCATTTGTAGAGAAAAGTGCTTAGTATAATAATAATAACAATAACAACAACAACAATAATAATAATAATAATAAGAAGAAGAATAAGAATAATAACAATAATAATATATTATTATTATTATTATTATTATTATTATTATTATTATTATTATTATTATTATTATTATTATTATTGTTGTTGTTATTATAAACCTGGTCAGATTCATACAAATATTTAAATGATCTGTGAAGACAAATTAGAAGTGTCTGTGTACTGTCATTATACTAAAACAGAGAGTATAACACTGTTATACTACACAACACTGCAATAACACTACTTGGGCACATAGACACAAACAAAACAGAAACTCTTGTGTAAAGGCAACAGATGCTGGTGTAGCAGAATATAAGTGGGTGTACTTTTCAATAACTGTAAGAGCACAAATAATTGAGATGAAATCTCTGAATAAATATGAAATATTTACTCTAATATGAAGTGGGAGATTACTGCAGTACAAAAACTGATTTGGTGAAGTTTAAAAATAATCCCTCTAAAGTCTCTGAATATATATGTCAAAATGCGGAAAATTTTATCATTATTATTATTTTTTTTTTCTCTTCCAGGAAAGGATCCTGCATTTTGCTTTGCATGACAAATCTGCAGAAGATGGCCATGAAAATAATCGCATGAAACACACAAATATCAGCTTACAGGAATTTAAGGATGATTATATGGTATTCTAAATAATACATTACAAATAGTACTCATGTCCTCACAGACTCAACATTGATAACAATGTACAACAGACGAGCATTTCAAGGAAATAACAGCTCTACAGTACACAAATGAAAGCATCAGCAATTCTCCAAATGCAAGTGTGTGTGTGTGTGTGTGTGTGTGTGTGTCTGTGTGTGTTTGAGTTTCATTACTGCGATGTAAGACTGGTTAGTGTAGTATAGAAAGGGAAAGTTTAATATTAACAATCACTCTTACTGCCTAGAAGATTCCCACTGAGGCCTTTGGGTAAACTCGTTTTATTTGGTCACTGCAAGTAAATAAATAAAATATGCTCCTCCGTGGAATGCTGTGCATTTATTATTAACAGTAAAAAAGAAAAACAACATAATAAAATCCCACCAAACAAAGCAACAGTCGTATAGCAAACAGTTAAAGATCTTGTACTGTAGTTTAATCAGCTATTTTTGAAACCTTTGTGTCTAAACAGAACAAATGTACTTGTTCTTGGTAATAGAGATTGTTTTGTTTTTACTTTACCAGAGTTTATTTTTATTTATTTATTTATTTATTTATTTATTTATTTATTTATTTATTTATTTATTTATTTATTTATTTATTTAATTAATATCTATGTATGCCTACATACATAAATCACCCACCTGAAAGCAATTTACTAAATAAAATTTGAAATGATCATAAACATATCAGAACAGTTAAATGCAGAGGATAAAGAACAGTCCACGATGAATCATATTTATATTGTCTTCTTATACATATTAATGTCCCAGATATTTATGCAGTTTAATGTAACAAAGGCATACGTGGACATTTCCAGCCTCTCCTTACACTGGTTACTGTATGTGATACCTCATCTGTGGAGAAATGACACCCACACTGGGTGAATGTATGCATGGTATGAGACTTGTATGTTGTGTTCAGTGTTGTGTTTTTACAGCTGCAGGTATAATTTGTGAATAAGGTTGTAAGACATACACACAAAATACATTTGTATTAAATGGCATAAAATAAATATTAGAAACTTCCATTTATGACACGTTTATTTCTCTAAAGTAGACTCTGTATTCTTGTGATGCTACAGTGCCACACAAACAATAGAAACAATGAATTAGCAGCTGTGCAAATACTTTAGCCTCTGTGGTTAGTTTGTTTTAACACAAGGAAAGTCTAAGCACACCAAAATTCATCACATCAAACCAGTGTGGCAAAGCGTCTGCATGTTGGTCAGAAAGTAAAGTTTAATTTGGAGCAACAGCAGAGTTAGTTAATGACTGGATTGGGGTCAGATCACATTCTCACTACAAACAAATCACTACTTTCCTTGAAAGCAGACAGTAATGACAATTTTGTCAGATAAGAAAAACACCTGAGTAATGGATTTCATTATACTATGCAATAGCTACCATTAGATAGAAATCTGTATGTATGCAAGTGATTAGTTAAAACTATCAAATTAATATTTATATTATTTGATGGTGACAAAACAAATACAATGGACTCAGCAAGGTAGGAGAGGTAACATACTGAATAGGAGTGTGTGTGTGGGTGTGTGTGTGTGTGTGAGAGAGAGAGAGAGAGAGAGAGAGAGAGAGAGGGCAGGATGGGTAAGAGAGTGCGAGATTCTGTAAAAAAGAGTGAATTATGGGTAGTTAATGTGTTAATGAATTAACATATTAAACTTTTCAGATTAATAACATTATTGTGTTAATTATAAGTATTACTTTTAAATTCAAATCACAGGCTTTTGAAGTATCGACAGTCATGTTCAGAACAATAATATATAAAAATGTGCCACAGTTGGGTTAATATGAGCATAAACAATACATTATGTGTCTGTAAGTTATTATAAAAACACACAGTGTGATTTATTTTTTTTTTTATTGAAGTTCTTTTTTCATCAGTTTACTTGAAGCAGGAAGGTTTCAATGTAGCAAAATACTAATAAAATACCTAACACTTTAATCTATAAAATAATAATAATAATAATAATAATAATAATAATAATAATAATAATAATAATAATAATAATAATAATAATAATAAGCCATGTTTCATGCATAAGCTAAAAAATTTGTAGTAAAGTATTTCAAACATGAAATTATAACCCAGGAGCCACAAAGGAGATCTGCAGCCAGACTGAACCAATCAAATAATGGCAAAAAAACAATATAAACAAAGGTAAAAAGCATCTGTTAACAAAATATATGGTTCTATTACACTGTTGGAACAAAGAAAACAACCCATTACCTTAACACTGTCACAGTACCAGGTGAATGATTTGAAGTGTCTATGGGCCACTCACTCCCACACACACACACACACACACACACACACACACACACACACACACACACACACACACACACACACACACAAACCTCTCTATCTTCTAAAGGACTGTCAGTGACCACATTAGTGCTGATCTCTGCCTGGAGAAATCTCTCCACAGCTTGAGCTGAGAGCTGGACAGCAACTCTCCTGGACCAGTCTGGATCATTAGGGTCAAAGTGGTGTTTATGTGTGTGTGTGTGTGTGTGTGTGTGTGTGTGTGTGTGTGTGTGTGTGTGTGTGTGTGTGCGTGTGTGTGTGTGTGTGTGTGAAATACAAAAACATTCTGTGAATGGTCAGGTTGGATTTCATGCATTTTTTTCCCTCAGTCTGTTCACTCAGTGGCCTTGGAGAGAGACCAATAATATTGAAACCAAAGGTCACCTTATTCTAGTTACTGCACTCGTGCAAAAATACAGATCAAAGTGTGTGTTTCCCCAGATGCACGGCAACCTATCTCCGTTGACGGCATAGCCAGGTTGGGACTATATCTATAAACAAACGCAAGGTTTAAACGAACGTATTGTATGATGCAGTTGAACTGTGCTCCAGTAAGGCCTGCTGAAGTAGCGGAGAGCATGCATAAAGACTAACAGGCTGACAGATGTGCAGACTGAAACCAAGGTGTATAAATGCATAAAGCAGGGAAACACACTCTGAGTCCAGGAGCATCTGCTTCTATAAGCAAACACACAGACCAGTCCACATCCATTTTGCCTGAGATCTACTTTCCGTGGTAATATTGCTTAAATTGATCCAATTCTGCGAGGCTAAGGTGTATGAATTTGTGTCATAGCCCAGTGGAGCAATGGCCATAACTGCGCAGCGCATTGGAGGGTATTACAAATAAATGGAATTTCTCTCAACAGGTCGTGGGACATGCACGCTTTGCTCTATGTCAGAGAAGTTCAATTGTTATGTGTATTCTTTTATTAAACATTTATGAAGAAAGCAACCTTGCCTGTCCGGCGGCGCTCTTCCACGGCCTTGAACATCCCCGTTCCTATGGCGACGTCGCCCTTGGAGCTCATCCTCCGAGCACTGAGGATTTATGAGGATTAAGGAAATGTAGTCAGGGAAAAAAGAAAAGAGGGGGTAAAGTATGAAGAACAGAGGAAAAGTACGGAACAGTCTCAGTGGGCAATCGACATGAGCAAATAAGTTAACGTTTTAATTTGCTATTATAGCTTTAGTGAAAAGGGACTGGAAAGTGACCTCAAGCACAGAGAATATGATCACAAGTTTAGAAAGCCTTTAGAGTCCGACTGATCAGAGAACTCTCAATATGGCTATAATGCTGAATACATTTTTGACCTTTTCAAGATTAGTGACAGTAGGGGGGTGACTGTTGGGTAGGGGGGGGGGAGGGGGGGTACACTGTTTAAGAAAGGATGTTTAAAGTGGAATTAGCTATTCAGGGACACATATCAGCTGCTAGTCCACAACCAAGCCATATAAAACTGAATAAAACCAACCCAACTGATTCAAAACCTAAATGAACATAATCAAACTGAATCAAAATTAAGAAAGATATCAAACCAAGCATTTTCAAGAGCACTGTTTCACTCCAAACACTGTTGGTCCTTAAATAATGCCCATAAAACAAACAAATCCACTGATTAACCAAAAAAAAAAAAACAAGAAGCAGATAAAAACAAGACTGGCCTAAAATCAAAATAGTCTGGTCTGTGTCTGTGTTCTGCGTAAGAGCTGCAGAAGGAGCTGTTGGTTATGTAGTGAGTGAGTGGAGTTCATCAGTGTGATGTAGGAACAATGTCCTAACTAAAGAATTATCTTCCAAACTGTTATATATAAAATTAGAGATTGTGCCTTTTGTGTAATAACGGCAGAGTTGTGATGAAATTCTATACCTTCAGATCTTTTATTTATGTGTGGAGTTGCACTTTCCTAATCAATAAACTACAAACAAATCTATAAACAAACTGAGTAAAAATACAATTAATAATAGTAAAATAAAATTAAAACCTAACCCAACCAAACCAACAAACTCTGAAATTAATTTATTTTTATTTTTTTCCTAATGCATTTGTTTTGTCTCATTTTTCACGTAAGGTGATACAAATCAACCAGCTGATTACAGGTCCAGTGTAACATTGTGCAGGGTTTTCTGAATTGGTTTTCTGCTTCATCCCTGCCTGCTTTGTATTTTAGCACTTGTGGTGTGGGTACTGAATAGAATGCAGAGTTATCTATATCCTGGTGTGGACAGTGTCTAAATAATGTCCTGAGACTAACATTAAGGGCATAGCAAACTGTTGATTGCTTATTGACTTTCATCTAATGAAAACATCACACTATGGTGGGGTTGGTAGCTAAAATCAGCAGGGGTAATTGAAAGGGCAAATGAACTAAACGTGACAAAATAAGGCTTCACATGAGACATGAGTATAGTGCTGTACTGTATCTGCTCTCAGATATTAAATATTGCACACAAAATAAATGCATGAATAAATAAAAATACCCACATGAGGTAACATCTGCCTGAAAAAATAAAAAAAACAAAAAAAAAAACAGTGCATAGCAAAATGTAATTTAGCCTGTAATTTCCTGTATATTTAGGTAGGGATTGTAATACTCATCACTTAATTGCTAAGAAAGAGCATGAAATCTGCATAATCAGAATATTCAGATCAGTAACCATTTTTGTTCTGTGAAATTCAGATGGAGCTGTACAAATAGAAAATTCCACTTTAAGGTTATTCTTTGTTTTTCCACCAGAAAACGCTGCCTGCTTCTCAATATTCTGCCTCATTCATCCAGCAAGGACAAGTGCTGCCAGTGTGTGTGCTAATATTTATTTGCACACCTTTTCGTTTCTTATTTCACTACATACAGCTGTCTAAGAGCCTCTTCAGGCTTCAGCCTCATTTATAAAGCCAAGGACCAGCAGCTGCCAACAGAGCACATAAAAGGGGGGGGGGGTTATTTATTTATTTATTTATTTATTTATTTTAATTGGATCATTCGGCACAAAGAATAAAAGAAAAGCAAAAACATCAAGCGTGCTGCCATGTGAACAAGCAAATGTCTTTAGGCCTGTCTGATCTGTGGAGGTGACCCTGAACGAGATGCAGGAAGGCAGACAGAGAACAAACACTGTATCTGACTGAAAGAATAGAAACTGGTTTTCTACTGTTTCCCTTTATTTGTTTTTTCAGTAAGAGGAGGAGCTGGAGATAACTGGAGAGAACTTCTGCATGGTAGGTAACATGCTAACGCCACATTTAGGTCACACCATTTTTTTCCAGTGTACTTTTTGAACTACTGGCCCTAAATACCATTTGTGATGTATTACCAGAACATAAGATCAAACTGTTATTTATTTCTGTATTTATTTATGTATTTGCTTATTTGCAATAGTACAATGACAGCTACACAGATCTGATATAAACTCTTTTCTACACTTGAATTTTGTATGAACTTGAAGTCATACGCCAAGACATTGAGTCCAGTTTATCAGAATTCAAATCGTGTTTGTAAGTTTATTCTTAAATACACCAATGAGCCAAAACTAAAAGACCACCTAACATGCTGATGACCATTTGCCTGCCACCAAAACCACCCACAGATACTTAAATTATTGTGGATGTCAAGTGGATCCACTCTGATTCAGGTCCATCTAGATGGTGTTAAAGAACATATTGTGCCATTACAGGCACTTTTGGCAGTAGATATGGGTAAGGAAGGGCAATGTAATGGGTCCACTGACTGATATTCCTACCATAACCATCATTAAAAACTTCTTCTGTTACAGTTGGGTCTAAGTTCTGGAGTTTTCTTTGCCCTCATGTCAACTCTCGGATCCCCAGTACTCTGTTCCTGTTTGTTGTATTTGTCCCTGCTTGGACAACTGTCTATAGTTACCCATCACAGCTGACCAGAAGTTTTGGCATATTGGAGATGTTCCACAAATCTTGTACTATTGGAGATGCTCTGACCCAGTCATTTGGCCATAAATATATGGCCCAGTCACTCAGCCTGCAACAACTGTGAGGATCAACTGTTCAGACCTTGACATTGTTGAAATGTAAGATGGGGAGGAAAACAAAGACAAAAAGGTAACTAAAATAAAAACAATTTTAAGGATTATAATTTTTTTGTAACTGTAACTTGGACAATTGTCAATTTAAATGGTAAACACGTCTAATATGAGTAGTGAACTTAATTGCTAAACATAATTAGTGAAAATTTCACATGTACAATATCAAAAATAAGTACTTCATAATTCTGCATCTACTTCAAATTGTATCTGAAAGTTTATGTTGGAAGCTGAATAAATTACTGAATAAATACTTGCTTTGGACATGAAAAGATTCAGATCTGCTCATTTTTCAACATAAAGAAACCTTTTTTTTTGGGGGGTGACCTCTACACAAGTAGCGAAGGTGTGTGTGTGTGTGTGTGTGTGTGTGTGTGTATGTGTGTGTTTGTCAGCGTTGAAGCCTTGTGTTCTGTTCTCTCTGACAGACAGATAATCCTGTAGTTTAAACTCGGCAAATATTGATTGGGTGGCCCTGTGCAGAGGGCCCGGAGTGGCAGAACTGAGGGAAATGGATTACAGCGAAAGAGCGTAGGAGAAAGGGAAGGAGGAGAGGAGGAGAGGAAGTGGAGGAGAGAAAATACTATCTGGATGGTCAGATGAGATAAGGAGGTTTGAAATGGCACGCCAGCACTGTTCTACGGCTTTGTGGAGATGAGGGGAAGCCTTTCACCTTGTGAAAGGTTGATGAAGCTGATTTCCTTTCACTGCCTGGACCTTCAGACACAATGGATGAGGTCATTCCTCCGTGGCCATGGAGTACACCCACAAATTTCTTAGTGAAGAATGCCATCTCTCTTTTTGCCCGTTCTTTAGTTTGGTTTTCAGCAATAAATCAATCATACTTTCTCAATAGTTAACAGTATCTGTTTGTGTGTCTTTACTAATTAAAGGGTTCATATATAATAAAAACTGGAATAAATAATAAATGTTATATATAATAAATAGAAAATGTAAAATGTGTCTCTTGGGAAAAAAAATAATAAGAGAACAGATAAAGTTTCTTAGTTAAAAAATATATGAAAAGGAACCAGAAGACAAAATGAACCAGAAGACACCCCATGAACACCTTAACATAATTAAACATATGGACAATTGATTTTCATTTAGATTATATTAAGAGATAGAGGTGCTATAACAAAAAAAAAAAAAATAATAAAAATAATCATTAAAAATGCAATTTTCTACTGAGGAAAAAGTTAGGATACCCCAATATTTATTACTAGTTAAAATTAAAATACAAAAAACTATACTATACTAAACTATACTAAAATCTCAGACATTAGTTTGCTTTGTGAACCAAGTGAACTCTCAGAGGCATTAAGAAAGGTGTCTGTAGATACACATGAGTCTGGAAAGCCATTTAAAAATGATCTTAATTAGAGAAAAAATTGGAGAATATTTAAAACAACTACCAACATGGCCAGATCAGCCAATCCTAGCAAATTCAGCCCAAAACCAGACTGTAAGATTGCTTAAAAGAAGTCTCCAACAATCCTAAAATATCATCAAGTTTGGTTTCCATGGGATACGTGAACGTAAGAAGTCATCAGGGAAAGAATAAAATTTGTCAGAGAACATGACAAAGAGCAGGACTTCTGGAACAATGTGCTCTCGACAGATAAATCGAAAGTTGAATTATTTGGGCAAAGTAACAGAGGACATGTTTGGCACAGACCATTTGAAGAACCTCATACCAACTGTGAAGCATGAGGATGGAAGTGTCATAGTTTGGGACTGCTTTGCTACAGCAGGGTCTGGAGAATCTCCATCCTAGAAAGCATTATGAAATCTTTATTTTATCAGAGGAAAGAAAATGTAAGACCATTTGTACAAAGACTGTCTCACATGGACAAGTGGGAAAATCTTTCTTCAGGTCAATGTCAGAGGCTGCTAGGCCAATATAGGAAGTATCTCCTTTCAGGAGAAAACCAGCAATTCTTTTAATTACATTTGGCAAGTGATTTTTGAAAGACATTTAATTTTTTGGTTATATCACCTCCATCTCTCAACATAGATAAAATGAAGATCAAATGTCCAAATTTTTAAAGGTGTGAAAAACTAAAGCATGTCCTTACTTTTTCATGAGTCCCAACACATTTATCTGCATTGTAGCCCAAACTGCATTAGAAAAAAGACACATCGCAGAGTCAGAACAGACAGTGTTTACATATATTTTTGATACATATGTTACTTGACGCTTCCACTTGAGAGCAGACCAATGAACATTGACCACATTCTGGATTTAAATGATATAAACATCGCAGTACTCAAGGAGAATAGCCATTGGATAATCCACGATGACAGAAGGAAAGTGAGAGTGGTGGCACCTTCATAGCTGGTGTAATAAAGAAGAGGGCAATTACAGACTTGGCAGCACATCCTTTCTTCAAAACATTCTGCCATGTACTCAGTGTTGCCTATGTACTGTATTAATCTCTGAGGACTTTCACAACCAGCACAAAAGAACAGATGCAGGATACATGCAGCAGCCATCGTGCGTACACAAACGCATAGTTAACAGCACATATATCTCAAAATCCTGCTGACTTCAGGAGGGAACGATTGAGTGAGGGTAAAGGAAAATCTCATTGATTGTATATTTAAATAAACCTTGTTCTGAAAATCACAACAAACTGCTTGTTTTAGTGTGGAAAGTCGCAGAAAATGTACACAAATGTGTCAAAATAGTAAAACTATGTATTCAATTATATGGTGACACATATGATTAAAAGGCCAGGAGGAGGCAAGCCTGTGCTGCTTTCCTATGATATTACCCACCTGTGTCTAACATTCAGATACTGTCTGTATGTAGGCTAATGAGCAGAAACAGGTGTGTGTGTGTGTGTGTGTGTGTGTGTGTGTGTGTGTGTGTGTGTGTGTGTGTGTGTCACTGGCAAAAGCCTACACCCTGTAGTATCTTATATTCACTACTTGTTATTGCACTCAACAAATAAATATCTAAACAGTTCCGTTTGCTGCTTTAATCCCTCTTCCTATTCCTCCTCTTTCATCAGGTCATTCAGTAATATGGTCGAAAACATAATACTGTTGGTCTTGAGATTTGAGGAACTTGCTCTGAAAATTAGTTCAGTTTTTTAACCCTGTTTAGCCTGTTGTTGGATTGGAAGACCTGTGATTGGTTGGCTTGCAATTGATTAGACTGTAGTTTGTTAGCTCTTAATGGGTTGCCCTGCGATTGATTAGACTGTTGTTGGTTAGCCCATGAATTCTGATGGCTGTGATTATTTTGATTATAGTCTGTGGTTGGTTGTTGGCATCATCACCTGCTTGTGTCTGCTAACGCTCAGTTTTTCAAAATGCCTGTTTGTGTTAAGGTCAGTTTTCTGGCAGTTTCCCGTGTTATGCTTGCTTGTCCAACCTCTGAATCATCTTCGTACTGAGGTAATTTGCAAACCCCTACCCCAACTAGCTTATCTATGAGCTGTAATGAATAGTGTCATGAAGAAGTTAAGAAGAATCCCCCTGTAAGTGTAGACTGTATTAGGTTAGCCCATCATTGGTCATCCTGCAATTGGCTGGTTTGGGATTGGCTGGCCTATGATTGATCACAATCAACTTGGATCGCTTATGAATAATGAACCTGTTACTGGCTGGCTGATGGTAAGACTGTAGGTAGTCTTTGTTGGTCACCCTGTGATTTGATATTGTGGCATCAACTGACAGTTGATGGTCAACTGGTCAAGTTTCAAGCTTGACCATGCATCTTATGTCAGGGTGGGATTTGGGATCGCTGTACATGACTAACTATATAAGGTTGTCCTGTTAATTGCATTTGTTGCAAGCAAAGTATGTCTTGGATAAGAGTGTGAAAGCAATTCAAGAATCACAGGGCTCCTGGAAGCAGGATGGTCTTGTGGTCATGAGCATATTAGCGTAGCATGCTGTTGGCAGCAGTTGATACAGTGGAAGGGGACATGCACCAGCGTCGTGAAGAATCTGCGAGACACAGATGAACCACTGAGAGGGAGAACCGACACATGTGGTATAGAGGCTATTCGGCAAACAGCGATGCCCTCTTTGAGCACAGCTGGCAAACACTATATCTGTATGTGGAGCTCAATAAATATTGCCCATATGAGTCTAAATCTAAATTATTCCTGATAATCTTTATCTTCTTTCCAAATAGCATTGGAATCAAACACTTCTTTCTGGGTGCAACTATTTTTTTTGAGTCTATAATGAGTATATTTAATGAAAAGCAAGATTAACGTATGAAGCATTACACACTTACAGATTGTTGTCACATTCTGCAAACAGGATTTGACAATCTTGTCAAGTATAGATGCAACCAGCCTTAAATGAATGACAAATATTCAGCACTTTAACCTTATAGTCATAGTTTCATTTCAAATCCATGCTGGAATGTGGAGGCAATAGTACACGAATTGTGTCTGAAAACAGAATATCAAGCTACCCAATACTGAGGACGTACAGACTGAGGTCAATATTCATAAGTATTTTCTGAGCAGGAGCACTCTACCATAATGGAAACATGAAGCACATTGACGCGGCTCACTCATAACTACAAATAACTCCGAACCGTAAGGCCCTACGAGAGAAAACAAATGCTAGTGCGTGAGTGTTAGCAGTCCTGATGGTGTATGTACTCTCGGATTAATGAGTCCAGCTGTGCCTTTGGCCACAGTGCAGTGAATAAAATCACACATAAAGCTGTGTTTTTCCATCGCAAGGCTATAGTGGCTCCTGAACACGAAAATCCACCATGTAGAGCAAACAAAACAACCTGGCTTGTTAAGGGAGGCCGTTAGCAGCGGTACAGCGAGAGTTAGAAAGCCGTATGACAGAGAGAATCTATGTAGCCCAGCCTACAACTCAGCCGGGCAGAAATTGATTTTGCTCAGATTATGTGATGAGGGAGTAAGGGGGGATGGCTATAGAGAGCAAAAGCAGGATGAAAAAAGAGAGAAGCAGACAGAAAAAGACAGAGACAGATCTAAGGAGACCGTAAAGGCAGAGGCTGCTACTCTACTTACTCCCTTAGCGATTTACCGACTTTCAAATGCAAACAGACAAATAAAAAAATATATATATGAACAAATTCTGACTTCAGAGGATCACTGTTTTAATATGAGCTGTTTTGAAAGGACACTCTAATCCCAAATATACAGTACTAATGCATTTGAGAGATATTGTGAAAATGTGGTTATTGTTGTACCTCTTCAGTATGTCATATGGGTTGTGGAAAGCAGAAATGAAGTGTCTCACTATTAGAATGGTCTGAGAGGTTTTTAGGTGCCTTAACTCCAGACGGACTGTCACGTGCCTTTTATAGAGGAGTGGTTTCCATCTGGCCACTCTATCATACAAGCCTGATTGGTAGAGTGCTGCAGAAATGGTTGTCCTTCTGGAAGGTTCTCCTCTCTCCACAGAGCAACATTGGAGCTCTGCCACAGGATTCTTGGTCACCATCCTGACTAAGGCCATCCTACCATGACCATTCCGTTTGGCCGGGCAGCCAGCTCTATGAAGAGTCCTGATGGTTCCTGATTGTTCTCTGACCTGCACTGTCTGCTATGAGACCTTATATAAACAGGTGTGTGCCTTTCCAAATCATGTCCAACCAACTGAATTTACCACAGGTGTCCGATCAAGCTGTAGAAACATCTGAAGGATGATCACTGGAAACAAGATGCACCTGAGCTCAATTTTGAATGTCATGGCAAAGGCTGTGAATACTAATGTACATTTTTGTGTTTTTAATAAATTTGCAAACATTGTAGACTGTATATCTGTGAAATGTAGACTGTGGTTAGTGATACACCTACCTGCTTGAAAATGTTCTTGATGTGATTAGACATCATGAGACACTGGGACTTTTGTTTTGCAAAGAAATGAATGAATTTTGTGTTCCTTGTGTTTGATTTTCCAGCTTGGTTTTGCAGAGTTTCCTTGTTGTTCGAAATGTACTGCCTATTTTCAGCTTGGAGGAATGCACCGGGGTCCCCAGCTCCAATACAACGGCTGCCGAAGGCAAGCATCATGACCCTAGATTCAAGTACATTAGACCGCTGAGCCACTCAAAGTCTCAATTCTTAAAGTTCTGGACAAGTACTGAACAGTTTTCACAAATTATTAATGGCAGTCCTCTGTAGTACAATATATGAGGTTTGAGATGCAGACAGAACACACCCAAATGCACTTCAGAAGATCTAATAAATTGAATATCAAGGAGATAAAATGAACTTGAGCTGAGATCACCAAGAGAAGCTGATGATAACCATTCAGAGAGAGACATGTAAGCCTGTTTAGGCATCAAAAGTCAGCATTATATAACATAATCGGGTTTTTTTCTGCATGTTTCTGCTGAGAGAGGGCTCCTGGATGTCTAGAAGGATTAGAATGATTAGAATAATTTCTTTAACTTTATTTTATTTGCATTTAGTAATAAATATTTAACATTGGTATTGGATGGTACATACACATAACTACTCACGAACATCAGTGCACACGAAAAACACACCCAAATGCACTCCGAAATAAGAACACTGCCCATGAGACACTTTGTCTACCTCAACAAGAGGTTTATCTTCAGACTGATACTAGTTGAACACAATACCAGAATCAAATGCAGATGACTAGCAACCCTATTTCTGACAATGTATGGCATTCAGTCATCTACAAAAATGGACAAAGTACAGGCAGAAATTTAGGTAAACAGTAAGGTATGCCGTTTCCACTGGACTAATTGGTGGGGTGTAAACGTTCAGTACTTGTGATCTCAATCCTTCAATGGAAAGCTAAAAAAGCAAACTTTTGACACCCAACATATCTCAGCCTATCACCTACTTGTAGTATACAGGAGAAAGTAGGGAAGCTCAATTTTTGGCCAGACTGTCTCATTAAAGTGGCCTCAAACCTCTCCGGTGCAGGTTCGGCTTTAGTGCAAACTATCTCGTCTCAACTTCAGGCCAATGGCTGCACTAGCTGCTCACTGACCCTGTTTAACGTAGCCCGCTTCTCTTCTTGGAAAACTTTCTCCTGCGGAGATTAGTTCCAGTTCTAATCTAACACACATTGCTCTAATATTCAGATGACCTGAAGAAGTTGATTAGCTGGAGCAGATGTGTTAGATTAGGGAGCTTTCCAGGAGCACGCCTGCCCTACTTTATCGTAATAGGTAGCAGAAGCCAGAGTGTGCATTACTCCATATTACCCCAGCATGGCTGTTAATATTTCATTGTGATTGCTCAGCGAAAGGTCATTAAGTTTCAATGACCACCGAATAATGTGCAGATGACCACATGACCACTGTACCACTCGGATAATATCTTTCTGCATAAAGTGTTCCCCATAAAGGTAGATTTCAGCTTTGGAAACGCAGCCCAACCAAGTAGTGAGCAAACAAATTTAGCTGCAACCAGCTTTTATTGCAAAAATCAGCTGGATGTGCCTTCATGAATATTACAACATTTACTGCAACAAATAAACACTGACATCATACATTCTGCATTATAATTCCACAAGGGCTTATACTGTATGTATGGAAATGTTCTCCTCCCCAGTCCACATGGTCTATATTAGGAAACTAAGCTGCAAAAGCATGTTCATCTTAGAGCCTGCATTGGTTTAACTTCTTAAACTGAAATTATAGAATTTCATCCTCAACTGCTTTTCGAACAAGGCACAGTGCAAAGAAAACCAATCATTCTTTAAGGGAGCAACAAAAATAGCACAAAGTGTCTCACATCCACCAGCTCTGTCATCATGGAGGAGTGGAAGAGGATTCCAGTAGCAACCTCTGCAGCTTTGGTGAATTTCATGCCCATGAGGGTTAACCATCATCACCTAGGCCAATTTAGTGTGAGGTTTCTGTAGTTTAATGTACTTTCATTCATCATTTTTAAGTATTTAGGAGATCAGGAGATTCTAGGATACTCAAATTTGTCTGAATTTGATATGTAAATATAAATATTTGTATGAATATTATGATATACTGTATATTTCAGAAATCATGCTGGAATTTGATCATTCAGAGTGTTCTTGAGCAAAAATGAAAGAATTGTGATTAATTATGTTTAATGATTAGATTGACTATGATATTTAATAATAACATTTATAAAAATATGTTTCGCAATTTAAACAAACAAATTGAAAAACACCCCCTCCCTCCTCATTCCCCTCCATATTCCAATATATGGGTCAATGCCATCATTAGCCCTGCCCCTGCTTACTGATCAGTCAGAGTCTGTATGCAGGTTGAGCCTGTTCACATGGACACAGCAGTAAGCAGGCACTGGAAGCTCATTCAACATTTTAACTGGCATTTAATCCAGTTGGAAGCAAGTGACATTTAGCTGTTGTCTAAATTACTCATTGATTACGCGATTACTCATTAATGTTGCATCACATGATGAGACCATGGTTAGTTAAGGTCCTGTAGTTTGTTATGATCTGTGTATCATACTGCTATACAAACTGTAGAATGACTAATCTATGTTTAGGCCAGTTTTATTTCTATAGTGTTGCCCCCTACTGTATATCAGAGGAATCCTGAATGAGCAAATAATCGACTCATTATAACTAATTAAAGCCTAAGATACAAGGACAGGACATTCTGGAGAAAAAGTACTGAATGCAAAATTATTTCTATTCAAGAAATGTAATTGATACATTAAGTGATGAGCTCTTGGTGAAACTGTTTGCTTCGAAAATGTCTGTTTTAGTTTGTCTTCAGCAATGCCCACCCAGTACTGCATCTCATAACTATGGCTCATTCTTTAGCTCATCTGATCATGTCTTCCATATGAGTCTTCCATAGGCTTTCTTTAGGCCATTCTTTTAGCTTTGCTTGTACATTTGAATTTGAATCATTTTCAGGCTCTTTGTTTTACAACAAGTAAAATGTATTTAATTAAATCTATTTTGCATGTACATATATTGTCTATGTATTATTATATTGTCAGTGAGTGCAATTCTCCACTATAGTAGAAGGAGCACTATACTAATACTGGGATGGGTCTCCAATTGTTCTCAAAATAGCCTCAAGTCTTTGTAACATGGGTGCCAAAGGATGTTGACATGCTTGTGTGTTCATAGCTTTCTTGCGGCACAACTCCTGTTTAATCATATCCCAAAGATCTACTGGATACAGATCCAGTCACTGGGAACACCACTGAACAACAATGAGCTCACTTTTCATGTTCATGAAACCAGTTTGAGACAGATTTTGCTTTGTGGCATGTTAGAATATCATGCTGGGAGTAGCCATTTGCAGACGTGTAAATTGTGGTTATGAACAGATGAACGTGGTCAGCCACACGCATATAGGTCAGATCACTCAAAGGCACGGTTTACTGGTATACAGGCCCAATGTGTATCCTTTTTCCACAGTGTAGGCAGCCTTCTGCTTCAGAACTTGCCACAATATGACATCAAATATTATACAATAGGTGCAGTGAATTTACAGATGGTTGTTTTCAGCATGCTCTGGTGCACAACTCACTGTATGTTCTCTGTTACACACCGGGAGATGACCAAAGATAATAAATGCAATGTTGTCTTATAACAACTTTACTGCAGGTGGTCATTTTTTGTGCATCGCAATCCCACCGGTCAAGTTCATCTTGTAAAATTGCTGTTCTTATCTCCATTTTCTCAGCTGACTCTTTGCTTTCGTACCAGCAGGCCCCAGACACTCTAAGGAAAAAAAAACAAACAAACAAAACAAAAACACAACGTTTACAAGGCCATTCCAAAAGAAAAGCTCATGCAGAAATAAATCACTCCCCTACAGGAATCTGAGGGAGGACGTTCAGCAACTTAAGTGGCTCTTATGATTACTAAATAGATATTCGTTTAGTTGGGCTTCTGGGCACCTGCAATATGTTCAGCAGGGTAGCGCTCAATACCCACCGAATACCCACTGAATAAAAGCCAGCCGCTCACCCCACAGCACTGCCAGGCTTGGCAGGAGCCTTGTTTTCTTGTTCCTGATGATATTTGTTTCAAGGGAGTCTCTCTCTCTCTCTCTCTCTCTCTCTCTTTTCTCTCTCTCTCTCTCTCTCTCTCTCTCTCTCTCTCTCTCTCTCTTTCTCTCTCTCTCTCTCTCTTTTCTCTCTTTCTCTCTCTCTCTCTCTCTCTCTCTCTTTCTCTCTCTCTCTCTCTCTCTCTCTCCTCTCTCTCTCTCTCTCTCTCTCTCTCTCGCTCTCTTTACTCCTCCACCCTCTATCTAATGACTCTAGATTTCAGAAAACACACAGTCAGCAGTTGTGTGTGAATGAAGCAAGCTGTTTGCACTACAGTGAGCTGAAGTTAAGCTAGTCGGGGCACAGTTTTAATACACTGAATGAATTAAGTGGCATTTCCGTTCCAAACCTTTATACTCTACGAAACCCATCGGAAATCTTGTCATGGTCAAATTAATGCAGTCTCTCCTGAAGTCATTTTGGAAGGACAGATGGTTTCTACATTCTACATTCTTCATTTCTTGCTTGTTGGGAAAACATTGTCAGTTAGAAGAAAATATTTATTTATTTATTTATTTATTTATTTATTTATTTATTTTTGCATATTTTTCATATCCGCTCATTATGACCATGGCTGATTAGGGCATTATTCCCAGTTTTGGGGGCAATCTTTCTGTGTCTTCAATGGGAGAAATGTAGACTTGATTACACAATTACGTACACTGACACCTTTACATTACGACCATCCTCTATTGTCCATCAGTGGTCACAGGAATCTGCTCACTGGACACAGTTGATGGGATATTTCTGGTTGGTAGACCTTTCTCAGTCCAGCAGTTTGAGAGGTTTGAACACAGACAGTTGTGTCTGATCCACTCATACCAGTGCAACACACGCAACACACCACAAGACCACAACACACAATAGATCAAAAGAAAAGAGATACTGTATGAAATCAGAAATCTAACTACGTTCATTAATACGATCAATAATGGGGTCGGATTCCTTTACTATGGGAGGAAATTATATCCACTGTAATATTTTAACTCACAGTTCTGTAGTATTGTATTTCAAAGTTGAAGACAACTTAACTCTGGTGTACTTGTGTTCATACATCCCAGGATCCCTCATGCATTTCTTCACAGCTACCCGTTGAAAAAGAACGGGGCTGAAAATTTGATGACAAATTCATGCTGAGGACATGTACCATAAAGCCTCCACATACGAGTGCTGCATAGTGAGACATCCGTTGAGAAGAAGCTGAAAATACAGCCGCCGGTGTTTCTGTTTTTGGCCGTGTGGAAATAACCTCTCCAGAGACACCAGCCACCTGACATCCAAACAAATTTAAAAGTGCTGGCTAAGTTTTCTTAGACTGAGATCCACTTAGTAAAGGTAGGCATTAGCTAAAGCGATGTCCTGGCCCCATTCAGTTCTGCGATGCAGAGTCACTAATCTGCTAGCTGTCTGGCCTGCTCCAAAGCACTGTCTGCTTTAGAGAGGTCCTTTGTGGCAGAAATTTTATGACTATTTGTGAGATACTCTACATCAGGCTCATCAGTGGACTGTATTTCAGCTTTGTGTTGCTTAACACAGAGTATGATTTAGTCTTAGCATGTTAACTATTTTATTTATTTATTTATTTATTTATTTATTTTTTCAAATATCAAATTTAAAGTAAATAAACAGTCATGTGAGGTTAGGAGACCCCATGAACTTGTCTGTTTATATATATATATATATATATATATATATATATATATATATATATATATATATAACATATATATATATATATTTAAATATAAATTTTAAACACACATAAAACTAAAGAAATGTCATTGAATCACCTTTTCTATTTATTTAATAAAAATGCATTTTTTTCTTGCAAGGAAAAGTTAGGACATCCTATGCCGGTATGCCGGCTGGTATTTCTTCCTTTGGCCTACATATTGTCAATTAGATGTTGCCTGTAACCGTCATTCCATCTCCGACATCGACAAGAAAAAAATTTTCCCATCCTTTCAACTATGTGATGGTTCAGAGTCAGTCTTTGTAGAGATCTTACATTTTCCTCAAGCCCCCTCTGATACAATAAAGATTTCATTGTGGTTTCTAAGATGGAGAGCTTCACCAGGCGCTCCTCAAAACCCTGACACTTCCACCCCCATGCTTCACAGTTGGTATGAGGTTCTTGTGCTTGTGCTCAATATTATGTTTTTCTTTCTCCACAGCAAGGGTTTCTTTCCTGCATACCTCCAAGAAAAATGAGTTTTGTCTTTTTCTGTTAATACATGTAAAATATCAAAAATCAACATTATTTTAGGATTGTTGGAGACTTCTTTACACACCTTTACACATCACTCCTCTTGAACTTACTAGGAGGGCCTAACCTGGCCATGTTAGCAGTTGTTTTAAACTTGTTTATTATTGTCTGGACAGTAGAACAGCTGATTTCTAATTGGTTGAGATATTGTTATAGCCCTTCCCAGACTCATTTTCCTCTACACTCCTCTTTCTGAAGGCCTCGGACTGCTCTTTTTGCTATGTTTTTTAAAAGACATTTCTTCATTTGTATGTGTTTAGTTATTTCACCTGCATCTATCAAAACATTTAAAATAAAGATCAAATGTCCAAGGGTTTAAATATGTGTTCACATGACTGTAAATAGTATAAAAGTAGATTATAAGTATTCTATAACTTCAGACAAGCTTGTTTACCACAACCAAGAATATTTGCTCTAATGGTCTAATAGTGAGTTGATATATAAGACTTCAGAAGTGAATATTGCTGAGCTCCATGTTGTTTAAATTTAAGGCTGTCAAGTGTTTAAAAGGCTTAATGTTGATTGATCACATGATGTTGTGTTCTTAATCAAGATTAATTTTTATGACTTTTATTTAATTTTTTAATCTGATGACATCTGACCCCAATATATAAGATCAAGAGAGACCTGCAGGGCTAAACAGAGCCAATGGATTGGCATGTGTTCAGTGTTTTTCATCAGATACTGAGCATTTTACCAGTGATTTATTTTTTTTTTCAAACGAGCCATCTGGTAAAGTATTGAAATGGAACTTGGCACTTCATCATTCACTGATTCAAAGAATAGAAAATGCCTTCTAATACAGTCAGATTCACCTGAAGACTAGAGTGACACATTTACATTTTAGTCTGGACTATAAATCCTCTTATTTTCAGTTTTGTTTTGTTTGTTTTTTTAAGTGAGACTGCAATATTATCACATACATTATCCAGCCATTTTTATTCAAATAAATAAAAACATAAATAAATAATCTTTAACCACCTCCATCCAAGAGCATGGAATTTTATGCCAATCTTTTGCAAACACTCAGACAGCCAAACCCTGAAATAACCCAGGGTTAAATATGCTTATAATACTTAAACAAGTATATACAAATACAAGTTATTTTGTCAGTTAAATAAAAATAGATCTATTACAGGCTTAGCAGTCTAATGCACTAGCACTGACGGAGGGTCACAGGTTCAAATCCCAGGTCATGCTGCTTGCCATCAGCAGCCAGAGTCAGAGAGGGCAACACTGGCCATGCCCTCGCTGGGTGAGTAGATGGCCCAGTGTGATCCTGGTCAGCACAGGCAAAGCTAAGCTGTTGTATTGAAGTTGGCGACCTGGTGTTTTCTTCCAAGCGCGTTTGATAAGTTTGATCATCTTCTCTCGCAGATCCTGTGATCTGTTTGCTTGTAATCGATATCTGTGTATAAAAGTCAGTAAGTTCCCAGGCTGCTTACAGACCCCTGCATGTTTCGTACAGTGCTGCTACTGGTGTTGGATTATGAGCCATGGGGAAAGCGAAAGAATCGAAGGATCTGTGGGAGAAGATAGTTTAAATTCATAAAACAGGAAAGGAATATAAAAAGATATCAAAGGAATTGAGAAGGCCAATCAAACATGTCTCAAACTGGAGAACGAGAGGTTCTGTTTAAACCAAGCCAAGGTCAGGTAGGGCAGCAATCATTTCAGCCACAACTGCCAGCTGACACGCAAAACTTTCTATGCCAATGTCACAAAGCAGCCCGCTTATAACATGCAAAGTCATCTGGTGTGATGAGACTGAAACATAACTTGTTGGCCACCATAAAATCTACATGTGGAGAGGAGACATAAAGTTCATCATCCCTGCTGTGAAATACTGAGGTGGATTGCTGATGTTTCGGGGATGTGAGATGCACCAGGAACTTGCGGAATGAAAAAGGAAGGAAGCTGCACACGGGACGCACTTGAAAGTTCCAACATGACAGTGATCCAAATTGCAAGATCAAGTCAACCTATCATTGGCTACAGCAGAAAAAAGTAATATTACTGAGCCACTTTGGGGAGAACTCAAAAGGGCAGCCCAGGGAATGACAGGAACTGGCATTTTGTAGCTTTACCATCTGAGTAAAGAAAGTGCCTCGTTCACAACTAACACAAAAGACTTCAAAGAGTCATTGATGTTAAAGGAGGCAATACACGGTATTAAACTAGGGTATGCAAACTTTTGATAGAGTCATTTGGGTGGTTTCTGTTGTCATTATGCTTTAAAAAAAGGCAAACACAACTGTTTTATTATTCATTATTATTCATAATCTAAGAGAAAAAAAAAAAAACTCAATCACAATTTCTGCCAGTGTAAATAAACTTATGCGCTGTATATTACCAAACCCATTCCTATCCTCCTTTCTTCTTTCCTCCATATCCCGGGCTGCCCTTGCTGCCTGACTTATGCTGTTTCAAGTCTGTTCATGGTTGGATGCCGCTGCCTGTCGACCCCCCAGATCAGCCTCTCCCACTGTGCAAACTCACTGATATTAGCCTAAACCTTCCTAACCCCTTTGTTTTTCCCTTCTTTTCTGTTCTCTTTCTATCACTTTCCCAATGTATTGAGATGCCCTGTCCTGACTGTTCTGCCCTGATGCTAACTGACCTGGCTCTCCATTACCCTGCACTGGCAGTGATGCTGTCCTCCTCCAAATCCTTGCATTGATCCCCCCAAGCCACACTAGACTGTTTGGACTTTCAGCTTGTGTTCCACACTCACACTCACATAATTCACGGACTGCTCTTAGATTAGCCATTGCTCCTCATTATCTCACTCTTTCTGACCTCTTTCTTGCTGGGTTATTTTGTTGTGCCTTCTGCTGTCAACCTGAGGAAGATGGGTCCCCCTTTTGAGTCTCTTTTGAGTTCACAGTCACAGTGCTTTATATCAATCATTTTAAAGATTAAATGATTATATGATGATGTTTACTAATAATGTTACATGGTTGTGGAGGTATGGGAGTCCCTCTCCTACAAATGCACACTATCACAGGCACACTATCACTTTAAGCCCCACAACCACAACATCCTAACCTCAGTGGATACCTGTGTGTACATAATGTCCTCTTTTTTGAACGCCAAACTAAGGGCCCCCTACATTATTGGACGACATCATTTTTTAGGGGACTCCTAGCTACTGGGGGTCAATTGAAAATGACTAAAACTGGAAACAAGTCACTGGAAACAAGCCACTACACCAACACTGCAAGACAAACTTTAAAGAAAAAGCTTTATAGTTACGTCCAATATTGTTCTCAGTAGATGAAAGGCTCTTTTGAAGCATCAAGTCTTTGCATGAAACATCTGGGACTTGCAGGGATTTCAATGTGGGATCAACCAAATATTGGAGTTGGCGACCAGAAATACATTCCCGACTCAACTTCAAGAGAAAAGCTCACTGAAGACTGTTTCTAGTGAATTTTCAGTCTCCCTACACAGTTCATATAAAGTACATATTATATATCCAATGCACAACTTGAAATCATTAAATATAACCCCAATCCCAATGTTTCATCCACAATTTCACATTTCATTTCAAATCAAACATGGATTTATTTTATTATTATTAATATTTTTTTTTGATTCAGGAACACGAACAACATGTGGCACAGGATGTTATGAATATCCTCATCAAATTTAAAAGGAAATTGCTCTTTCGTTGAACATTCCACTGCAGCTTTCAAATGCATAGCCATATTTCAGTCTCTGTGCTGCTCTGTCAGTGGTTGAGTCAGGAATGGTCCTTTGAGGATGAATGAGGACGGTCTTAAGTGGTACTCAGTGGTTTGTGGTGAGTTGAATTGTCTGGCTGCTGTGATTACACAGATCATATCCACATGCTTTTACTATGCATGTACCGTAGTCCAATAATGTTAGGAACTCTCTGCCCTCCAAAAGTGTTCGTTTTTTATTTGTGTCCTAATTTGTTTTTTGAAATGCCAATTTCCCAACCCTGGTAGGACTCTTCATCATATACAATGTTCCCAACACTAGGAGGATGAAGACAAGCACAAGCCTTCTCCAACACATGTGAAGCCAGCCACCACCTCTTTTCAAACTGTCACTGTTGTATCACTGCTGGGCAGCCAGTGTGTTCTGATCAAAGTGCCATGTCTGATACAATGGCTAACAGACACCTGTGTTGACCAGCATTGCATTGGGTGTGATGTGGGGAGAAAACACCATCTTCTCACCCAGAGAGAGCATGGCTAATTTTGTTCTATTGGACTCACTCTTAGACAGCTGCATGACCCAGGATTATAGTGCAATCTTTAGATCCTAGTGCTAGAACATTAGAGTGCTGAGCCAAGACTTTTGACCTCTTTGCATGACCAGACATAATTATGCAGGGTTTCCATGAGCTTTGGTCATCACCTTGTCTCACCCTGTACATCAGACCATCATACTCACCTGGTTTTACTTGATACATCTCACCCAATGCATGACAACTCACCAGCTATACATGGTCTTACTTGTGCTGAAGTAACAAGTAACTGATTCATACACAGTGATACACACAACAGGGGGCAGTGAGCACACACGCACAGAGCAGTGGGCAGTCCTATCCTCAGCGTCTTACTCAAGGGCACTTCAGTCATGTCCTGCCAATTCAGGGATTCAAACCAGCAACCTTCCAGTCACAAGGCTGGTTCCCTATCCACCAGACAACAGCTGCTCCCTAAAAACTGTCTGAAAGCCTGATGAGGGCAGTACCTGCTTAAGTTTGTTCAGTTATCAGTTCTGGGGATTTTACTTCAATGCATGATTTACATTTTCTTCAGTTTCATTCAGTTCCTCACATTCAGTCACTTTCTTTTTCCATTTTGTGCTGAATTCTACTCTGTCCTCTTGGTTTGGCTCCAGTACTACTTTGGGATTAATCACACCTCCATTTGAAGCCTTACCATTTTAACTCTAAATACAATGATTCAAACACATCTTTTTGTTTCTTTATTTTCAAATGTATATTCAATAGCAAATATGACAAAACGTCAAATTGTGGCATCACAGCTCCAGCCAGCTTATGCAGGTGTGTTCTCAGAGTCCTCCACTCTCATGGGCTCCGGTGGGCTGTAGACTGAGGCTCATAGGATTGAGCTCACTCTGTGTAAAAGGGTTAGTTTGGAGTTCTTCCTGTTAGATAACTTTAATCAGACATAGTAGCTGTGCTGTACTCAAGCCAGTAGGCCATGGGATGGTGGCTGTGTGAACTGGTGGCTGGTCACCATGGCAGGGACATGTGGACTAGAAAATAAAGACAGGGGCTTATCATGGTTGATTAGTCTGGCTCATGAGGTCTTCTATGTTGTATGACATGTATTACAGTAGTATGTTAAATAAAGAGCAGAAAATGGGCAAAGTTACTGTCCTTTACTCTAGCTATGTATAGATACAAGATATACAAATGATTTGTGTCTGGAGACCCCTATATAACATACTCCCCATTTTTTTATTACACTATACACTGATTATTATTATTATTATTATTATTATTATTATTATTATTATTATTATTATTATTATTATTATTATTATTATTATTATTATTATTTATTTATTTATTTATTTTATTATTTTATTTTTTTATCCAGCCATTAGGGGTGTATTTTGTGGACTTCTGGTGCCGGTCACAAACCTGGATAAGTGGTGAGGAACACCCATTTGCACTCCTTCCGTAAAGAGTACTCTGCATATCACCCAGCCTTAAACTGAACAACTTCTTTATTGTATGTTTAAGCTTAGCAAAAAGCTGCAAGATAAATAGAGCATAATGTAGTCCTGTACCTGATCTGCCAATAAAACCCTTTATGTAGCCTGAACTGACCTGTTATAGAAAACCAATCAAACCTGCAGCTCCACTCCCTCATTAGGTCCATCAGTTTTTAAGTGGATTATTTATTACTCAGGCTTTCAAATTTCAAAAGCAAAGAGCCAAATAACAATAAACTGGAACTGAAGCTAAAAGCTGAAAGAGCTTGGCCAATAACCAAAGGAAACTGGCTAAAGGGATTTTATTATGTAGGCCCTATAATCACTTAAGCTCAGTGTAATAATGAAGTTGCAGTGCAGCCCACTGTTTCACTGTGAACTCAGTCCCAACATCAGATCTGGCACTTCCATTTTGGCCTTTAAACAGTCAAAACCCATGAGGTAATGTTTATATAATATAATACTACATCACGGTTACACTAAAAGGCTTGTCCTTTAGATACGGCTCTAAACCGACTGTAGGGGGAGCCCAGGAGCAAGAAATATCCATTAATTTTCACAAATTTACTGCCTTAAAATGTTAACTTTAACTCTTTAAAGCTGAGATCTGCACTCTGCGGGCAGTTACATACTGTTTTCTAGGTTTCATATCTCAGGATCCGAGTAACTTACAGAAATAATGTCACTGACTCAGATAATTGGTTACAGTGGAAACAAGAAAGAATAGGCTTTTTAAATGTAATTGAATTTTATTTGGACTACTGTCAAGTATTTGTTTCTCATACATTACTGTCTTATAAATAACTCCAACCATTGCAAATCAAAATGTAGCTTACTTTATATATATATATATATATATAGCTAAAGTGTACTCATCTTATACTTCAGCCAACTGCATGCGCAGGCTTCCTGTACTTGTTAGCTGCCTTCCCCTTGTAGCCCCAGTGTAAACCTAAAGTAAAACTAAACTTTAGACAACAAACACGCTGAGCAGATTTGTAACTGTCACTTTAAGCACAGGTTAAATGTGGTGGATGGACTGTGGTGCAGCAGGTTTAAGCTGCACAGATTTGCTCTTTGTGTTGTTTGGGCTGAGTGGAAATGTGCTCTCCCTCTTCCATATGTAACAACTGACCTCTATTAGCCTGCTGAATAGTTAGATGCTGTAAACCTGATTGAGTTTGTCGGCTGAGACCAGAGTGTTAATGTGTAGAGCATACGCATGTACACACACACAAACACACACACACACACACACACACACACACACACACACACACACACACACACACACACATATACGTACACACACACACACACACACACACACAAACAAACTCTTTCTTTCTCTCTATCATTCTCTCTGCTAGTTTGTCCACTGTGTGTGTGTGTGTGTGGGAGAGAGAGAGAGAGAGAGAGAGAGAGAGAGAGAGAGAGAGAGAGAGACAGAAAGCAGTAGATTTTGTTTTTGTGTAATTATGTGTAAGTGTGGTCATGGTGTCATGGTGTGGTCACCTGTCAGAGCGGGTGAACCTGATGATGGTAAGATTGCATTTACTCAGTCAGTAGAATATCAGAGTGGAGAGTTCAGATGATGATCAGCCAAAACTCAGTGATGTCTCTCTTAGTTTAATTATCATTTACAAGTTTTTAGTTCAGGGTAAAAAGGATTTTAACTTTAAATGTCAGTGTGAACTATATTCCATGTTTTGGAACTTGTTTTGTTCATTTATGTCACAAATGAAAATGGGAAAAATGGGGTTTTAGGACTTTGAGGAATATCAGATCTTTCAGCAACAGATAACAGACTGTCTATAAGAGCTACTGGTCAGCATGAGTCCAGTAGCTACATGTTAGTATTCTAAGCTTTATTATTCAGGATCAGAGTAACCTACAAACATAATACACAAATCCTAACAGGGAGCAAGACTTATCCTTACCTCTACCGATGTCATCAAGTATCAGTAAGGAATCCAACTTGGAAAAACTGCTAAATTCCATTTATTTCAATCCCAAAGCAACCCATCCAGGGCATGTCAACTGTTCTGTCACTCCCTAGGTAGTGAATGATAACTGTTAGCATTCGTGAATACTCCATAAAAATAAACAAATCTGGTGTTTACTCACATAATCCTAAATAGATTAATAAACCATTTTCAGTTCATGCAGTAAATCCAGTGTCTACCCTGCGTCTATGGCTGTCACTGTCACTCTTCAGTTGTAATTCTGCATTTCTTTGGTTTGACAGGTGGTGAACGAGCAGGTGAAGACTGGATTCTGATATCTCAATGTTCACAGGAGCGCTTGTAATGTTGTTCTGTTTATATCTGTTTATGTATCTGCCATTCGCAGTGCTGCGGAAGATGGATGGATCCTCTTCCAGAGGTGGTAAAGTGTGAAAAAGTGAACTCCTAACATTCTCAGAAACACTACTGTTTTCAATCTTAATTACTGCTTCATGACAAATGGCACGTATTTAATGAATAATTGAAATGCATTGTGCAATAACAATTGTACAATGTTTTGCCCCTCGCTGACAGAACAGCCAAGTTTCAAAAACTACTGTTCAGTCCCCAATCCATACAGCTCTAAACTAAGCATAAAAAAAGAAGAAAAAAAAGGCAATTTTCAAATTGCTTTCTCTGGTGCTATGAAACCCAACTCATTTTCATATCTTTGCCTTTTCATCCAACTGCAGTTTAGCCCTGCTTATTTATATTGCAGAAGTGTTTCAGCTATGAGAGGTTTTTGTATGAGGCACAATATACGAGAGGTTGAGGAAAATTGGTCATGTCAATTCTGAGCACTTCTTGAAGATAAAGCCACACAAACACTCCAGTGGACTTTAAGAAAAAAATATTAAACAGTGTAGGATATTGGGCCTTATTGGACATATATTGGGGATATTACTGGACATATACTGTATATATTTTATAGTTGGCAGGATGTGCATGCCCTGCGAGCATCACTATGAGACATCCACTGGTCCTCCACTGCACTGAATGTGACAACAGTTTGGGTTACTTTTTATATGGTACTGAAGTCCAGTATGTGTTACATTGACAGCAGATCACAATTCATTTGACTTTTCTACCCCATAACATCACCATAATGGATTAAACATCTGATATGTCAGTACTATAATATCCAAACAAATTAATTAAGGGTACACAGTGTACCAAATAATGTGGGCTTGAGCCAAGTGACCCACAGTGGGCCTGTCTCAGGTTATCTGTGGGCTATCCCAGTGGCATAATATCCACCCAAATCCATTAAAAGGTCACAGTGAGTGAAATGATGCAAGCCCAGAGTGGAGTGACCCACAGTGGGTCTCTGTCAGGTTATTTGTGAGCTATCCTGGAGGCATACTAGCCACCTAAATGCATTAAGAGCCCAACATGTGCAAAATGATGTGGAACCAGAGTGGAGTGACCCACAGTGGGCCTGTGCCGGGTTATCTATAGGCTGTCCCAGTGGTATTCTGTCCACCTAAATCCATTAAAAGCACACACAGGGCAAAATGGACATGGAACAGTGTATAGTGACCCACAGCAGGCCTGGCCTGTGTTGGGTTATTGGTGGAGTAGTAGAGTTGCCTACAGTCTCCCCAAAATACAGCCTACAGAAAGCTTTCTGTCAGCCCACACAGACATGGCTTATGGCAACATCATCAAAAGACCCATTACTAGGGTTACATTTTGTCACTTTATTTAAGGAGACCAAGATATAAAGCACAGGCAGAAGAAGTCGAACAAAAAAGCTTTTCACAACCAGATTTACTACAAAAAAAATATACTCATCCTGAAAAAGACCCAGAAGGATATGTTAGATTGTAATGCTGTTCAGAAGACAAAGGTTATCAACAAGAATAAATAATTATAAAAGTAGACTGATGTGGATGTTATTCATTGAGCTACACATACAGAAGTAGCGTCTCTTGGTACGGTGTCTAGTTTAAATCAACATGTCATACGTACAGAATGGAGTTGTAGAGGTTTCCTAATGGTGTCCTGTGATGATCCATCCCATGAAGCTTGAATATTGTCACTCACCTCTTGCAGATGGTGTGGCTGGAGTGTTGATAGCACATCCAATATCATCCCACACATTTTCAATCAGGGAGGGGTCTGGCAATGCAGCTGCTGGGATAATGTACACCCATATGCAAGCCCAAAGATTTGAATGATACACAATAGCAAATTAATATGTCAACAAAAGGTTTCTCAGGGCTGCTTGAGGAACGATCATCAATATCATTAGTTCTGGAATCAAACATAACAATTTTGGAATGTGGTAGAACAAGAACTTGAACTTAAATCCACCTGATTGTGCCATCTCTACCATAGGAAAGCTCACTGAATCTTTTGATATATGCCTTCTCATTTCTCATCCATAGAGGGATTCAGCAATTAGTTAATCACTACACGCACATGTTTTGGTGGAATGTTTGCTGTTGCATCACCACTCAGAGAGCACATTAAGTACAAAGAGTTAGTCTGGTCCAATTCTGTCTACAGTGGCTTTGGTCTAGACCAAACACCATCCTGGAATGACCTTAATCTGGATTCTGGAGCACAGCCACAGCGGACTGAAGTTTAGAAATAGAAATGCTACACACTCGTTTCACAAGGTTGCATGTAGTTCAGATGTGGACCTGAGGTCAAATATCATGGCAAATTGTAAATGTGGCTGTTCCATGCAACATGTACCAGACTTACCTGGATCGTCTGCTTTTTTGGGAGAATGCTGAATATTAGTGGGGCCGCACAGTGACACGTCAGGCCTGGCTTTGTGAGTTTAATCTCACCTCACTGTCCGAGAAAAGAATGTCCAAATGGGTTTCCACTGTGGTTTCCATCACCTCCCAAAAAAACACACAGGGTAAGTGAATTGGCTCTGTTAAATCACCCCTAGGCGTGAGTGTGTGACTAAATGTATGTGATACCCTGCAATGGACACCTTGCACTCAGTGTTTCCAGGTAGGTAGGCTCCAGACCCAGCGTGACTCTAACCAAGAAAGGGGGATAAGAAGATGGCTGGATGGAGATCAGGGAGGTCATAACTGGACTGTAAGTAGATCATGGGTGTAAAGTAGGATTATACTTTACAGGGTATTATAAAGGGTAATCTGTGAACATATTTGTTTAAGAGCAGATTGTAAAATGTCCTGTAGTGTAGGTCAGGCATTTTTATTGTTCTACACCCTTGTCTTAACCCCAACCAAATGATCAGCTTTGGCTTTAGATTAAAGCTGGAGTTTTGGGGGGAAATACCTTGTGGAAGCCATAGAGCCTCAAGACAGCAAAATGTTTTTATTAGACCTCAGGGATTTGGCCTGCATTTGGAGTGATGTCCCCCTGACACACACACACACACACACACACACACACACACACACACACACACACACACACACACACACACACACACACACACACAGTTTTGTTCTGTAAATTTTAAACCACAACTTCAAAGGAACTGTAGGAGTCAAGCAAAACTGAAGCTAAAAGCTTTAGATTGGTGACTGCACTGAGCTTTGATCAGCCAGGAAAGGGCTAAAGGTGCTTCTCTGAGAAAAAAAAATGCCATAGTCATGACAGGTGGAGTGCATTTATATGTTTATTGCCCTTTTGTTTGGAATTCAAGAAAACGGAATGGTAAAAGCCATCAACGCAGAAAGTAAAATATCAAGTTATCGGATGTGTAGAATCTAGAGGAGGCTGATGACGGCAGGACCTTCTCCTATTACCCACTAAAAAGCAAATTACCGTTTTTAATGAAGATAAGCACGTGGAGCTGACACCAGCACAGGCCTAATTACTTACAGCCCAAAAATAGAGAAGATCAAAGAGCGTCCATCTACTCTCCTTAGGAAAGCCCACCGTGCTACATTTAAAACACAGCATCCTCTGGAGACAGACCAGGCAATTCAGCGCCCAGCATCCAGGTCTAATATATTAGAGATGTGCGATAAGTGATATGACGCTAATTAGTGGGATACAGAATTCCATTACTTGTTAGTTGTACAGTATATAGTTGTGCGTCCTCTGTGACCCTGTGTGTCAAAATAAATGACAAGCTTGTTCTAATGGAATAGTGCACCCATTAGTACCCCATTAAAAAGGGGTTCTTCAGCGGTCTTTTGTTAAAGGGAATAGATCTAACCACTTGATACATAGTCCTACACAGCAACAAAAGGCATTAAAGACAGAGGTGTATGTTGTATGATGTCTAGTTTGAGTGTGTATTCTGTTCACACAGTCGGTATCAGTAAGAGGTCAATGTGGAAGCACATTATTCATCCAGTTTCCATAGTTTCAACATTACACATCCATTGCTAGGGCTAATATGCATAATATTACTCATCAGAAGAGAAACTTCATAATTATCAGCCCCTGACCTAGAGCTAAGTGGATGAATAAAATGGGGGGAAAAAAAACTTTAGCACTTTGTGTTGGCTGACTGAAAAAGCTAATAAGAGACATAAGTGCATGTTGAGTAAAGCATTATAATGCAGCTTTATATTTTATATATATTTTTATTCATCCCAAACTGAACTGAACCAAAAAAAAAAAAGAACACACCTGAATTTAACTGAAATGAATTGAATTGAACCGAATTATGCTGGAATAATTTTGACTAAGCTGAGTTGAACTGAATTGAACTGATTGGTTAAACTGAAGTGCTGTGAATTGGACTAATTTAAATGATAGCTACCATGGATTAGTGTCATGTCCAGGGAGTATTCATGTCTAGTGCCCAATGGTTTTGAGAAAGCTTGAGAAAGGACCCGCTGCATCCCTACGATACCCCATCTAATCACTGTCTCATCACTGTGAGCAGAAATGTCGGGAGGTAATATAGCTTGGAAACCAGCTGACATTAACTCATCCCAACTGCATGAAACCCCAGTTTAAATGGCAAAAGAGCTCCCAGTGCATGTTTACTGCCCTGCCCCTGTGTACATGTTCAACTTGCATACAGACACTGACTGATCAGCAGTGAGGGGTGGGGCTAATTACATCACCGACCCAAATGTTAACTAAATTTCTTTGGACACTTTAATAACTAAACGGAGTCAAACTGGACTGATTTGATTCTGAATTTAAAGGTACTGTATGAACTTTAACTGAATACAATTGAATCAAACCGTTTCAACTGGTACTCTGCAGTGGTTTGGGGGGTATACTTGCACTGTGCCCAATGATTCCAGGTAGACTCTGGACCCACTGTGACCCTGAAGTGGAAGAAGTTGGTGGAAGAAGACTTTCTGGATGGATGGAAGGACTGAACTGAACTGAACCGTTTTGAACGGAATATAGTTAAACAGAAATGATTTAAACTGAACTGAAATGAACTGAGTCAATGTCAAACCATGAATTCTACAATTTCCAGACACTGAGACGCATAACACTTCTTACTGTTCCTGTTTCTCAACAAAAAGAGACACATATTTAGCACATTATACTAACCTTTATCCTTTTCCCTTATTAAACACATGCTGTTTTCAAAATGAAAAATAAAATCTGAAATAAAATAACACAATCAGACACACACACACCAACACCAGGCCACAGAATGTGGGAGGTGAAAATTGCTCATGCATTATACATGACACTAATGGCATGTAATTATCTTGAGGCCCATGGAGAAAATTAATGACGCAAATTAGAACAATTGGGGGTCTTTTTTTTCCCTTTTCTTTTTTCTCCTTGACTGCTTACTCTTTTAAACACTATTTGAAGTTGGTGTTCAGTCTGCAGACTTTAGGGAGTTTAATATGGGTTTGTGGAGCAGGAGCTAAAGTAGGTATGTTGGAATGTGTGTGCTCAAAATTTACAGAAATGTTTAAGGCCACACAAACACACACACACACACACACACACACACACACACACACACACACACACACACACACACACACAAAATTAAAGGTGCCAAAATGGTGTTCTTGTCATGGAAGAACTACCTTTGGGTCCCAAAAGAAAAGGATTTAGTTATGTTCTTGAAAGGAGCAGCCAGAAAAGTAATTAAGGGAAAGTGGATGTTTTAAATATTACGTTTTGTTTTCGCTATTTTAATGCTGTGTATCAGCCATCAATAGGTTTTGAAGGCTTGCGTCTACAAATACGTCAGTAAATGAGCAGCTAGGAAAAACAAATGTTAAATCATTATTTAACAAGAAGAAAAGTTGATACTTGATAGATGTGAAGTTGATTTTTGAAGCCATACATCCAAATTGCATTTTATTTTCTTTTTTTTTTTTAAGGGTGAGGGGTCATCCAGGAAGGGTTCAAGTAGGGTGCAGCTGAGGTGGTTCTGGCATCTGATTTGAATGCCCCTTGGATGCCTTGGGAAGACCTACGAGACGCTGGTGCAATTACATCTTACAGCTGGCCTGGGAACACCTTGGTATCTTACCGAAGAGGAAGATCTGGGCTTCTTTGCATAGGCTTCTGCCCCCATGACCTGGAGCCTGGATATATGGCAGACAATGGATAGATATTAAAAAAAAAAAAATCAAAACATTAAATTAAACATGAAAACGTGTCTCCTGAAGGAAATGCCGAAAACGTATTTGCTTCTCTCGTTTCACCTATTGTTTATTGAAGTCCAATCCATGCTGAAAAAGCAACGTGTTACATGGATTTGATACATATATGTGCATCATTACATATGAATGAAATGTGTTACATCAGCACAGTTACGTCTTTCACTCTGTTACTTTTGCCAATAACTGTGCTGATGTAACACATTGTATTTGTGTGGAAATGATAAACACATTTGAATCAAGCAGATTCACTACATTACCATGCACGCAGGCAGGGGTGTCGCTAGGCCAGTTCTTTAGTCCTCCTAAATAAATGTACATTATTTGTTGAAATACATTTTCACATCCATTCATTATTTAAACCTGCCACTGTGTTTCCACTGAAAATGGGGGAAGGTGCTGCAGCAGCTCTACTGCAGCTCTACCTCAACTGATGAAAGAGAGACTAGAGAGACTTACTGACGATGTTACAGAATGTTGGATAATGTTAGAATAGTTCAAGTATTTAATAACTAGGTTTTTTGTTAATTTACACACAGACAAACATTACAACTCACACAAAACCAAAGATGTTTAAAAATATAAAAATAAAGATTAGTACTAAATATTTAGTTATGGTACCTCTGTATCTCTGGACATACTAAATATATATATTTCTAAACACGGGTGAAGAGACCAGGTCTGATCCTGTAGCTTACTTAAAGCTATAAGTAAAGGTATGTGAGGGGCTTCTTTGAATAATGTCATGAACTGATTGCTTTAAGATCATAAATAATCATTCTGTCAATGATTTTGAGAGTGTGAAGAACCAGGTGGCATGGTGGCACCACACAGGGGTCATCGGTGAGCAAATTGGCCATACAACATTGCCCCTAGGTGTGTGTGTATGTGTGTGTGTGTGTGTGTGTGTGTGTGTGTGTGTGTGTGTGTGTGTGTGTGTGTGTGTGTGTGTGTGTATGTGTCTGTGTGTGATACCTTGTGATGGACTGGTGCCCTTGTGACCAATGATTCCCATGGCAACCCTGAACAGGATGAAGTGGATAAAAAGATGAATGGAAGGAGTATGAAGAAGCTTCATTTGATGTCAAGGTTCTTTACTAATTTAAAAGTTCTTCACACATCACAAATTTATTGTATAAATAGGGTTCTTTTAGAACTAAATGTGGTTCTTTTACCTTTTGTACCACCTTTATTCTATTATCAGTTTGTAGTCTGAGTATTTGAATAGCTTTAAGTGGAGATCATTTATACTGAGAGAGCACTGAAGTTCTATAAGATCTGTGCTTCACACTGATAGATTTTTAACATGATGAATTTTACCTTGATGTTCTGTGCAATGCAACTCCAACACTTCATGACCCCTCCCCCCTCCACCATAGTGTTTATGTAACAGTTCATGTGTGTGTGTGTGTGTGTGTGTGTGTGCCTGCGTTTATGTGTGCGTTTGTGTATGAACTGCAAGAACACCACAGGTTCACTTACCAGCCGGGACAGCGCAGCTGACCATGCTAAAACAATTACACACAGAAAGTTTTGTCTGAATTATTAACAGCAGTATTGTCTGAAAGTAAACAGTGTTTATTCACTCAAACCACATGGGAAAATGAAGCAGAGACAATGTTTGAAAATGCAATGGAAGAGCTTTCTGGTGTACAGTACTGTAGCTACAACGTACCATGTATTTGTTTCGCACTTGCTTAATATTGTAGTGGTTCTCAAACCCATCCTCAGGGACCTTCATACAGTCCAGAGTTTTGCTTCGGCCCAACTTGAAAACTAACTGGGCTTAAACAAAAGCATGGATGGTCTGCATCATTCCCATTATAGGAAATCCTGGTCCAAGATGGATTTTTATTAAAAATAATAATAATATATATCAACAAATACCAAATTTGTTTTGGCCTGTTTTACATTTTCCTCCAAACTTTAAATGTATCTGGTTTTAAATGAATAAATAGTAAATTAGGAGACATTAGTAGATCAGTGGGTCTCAATCTGTGGTACTTCTTTCCACTGGTGGTATGCAAAGTGTCACAGTACTTTCCATAGCATTACATTTGTTTTTATTTAGTGACTAATCTGTTAATAGGCAGGGCACACTTTAATAACTACAGAACAATAAACAATGTCAGTTCCATGGGCCCTACAACAGAACCATAGAACATTTTGGAACTCAATAACATATGTTAAACCAACTGATTACCACAATAGTTGACCTAGTATTGAAAAGGATGCCATGGAGACTGTAGTTGACTACACTGTACTACTGTGTTTTTCCTCTATTTACAATATATATATATATTTGATAGATTTTTGAGACAAACAAAACCAAAACTGAGTTATGAATTTCAATTTTCTGAATATGTATCGGATACCTATTTTTATATACTGTTTCATGTGAACTGGCAGGTACCAAAGCATTTTACTACTAGTTATGTTAATAACTAATGTTAACATACTTAAATAATGTTAACATACGTACATAACAAATACACTTTAACTTTGACTTTGTGCTATGATGAATATTTCTGAATATTTCTGATTTCATCATCCATCCCCAACAGTGTTCATTGAGCAACTCCTCTTTTATTCCTATTTATTTATTTATTTTATTTATTTATTTATTTATTTTATTTTATTTTATTTTATTTTATTTTATTTTATTTTATTTTATTTTATTTTATTTTATTTTATTTTATTTTATTTTATTTTATTTTATAATTTTTATTTTAAAGTAAAGTGGAAAGCAGCATTAAGCTGCAGGTGCACTGATGGTCAATGCTGTTTCTGTGTTTCTGTCCATGGTGCTGAACTCCACCAAAACCTGCAGGGGTGCTGTCCATGGTCCTGCAGTTATTCTACTACTAAACCCAAAATCCCAGCTGTGAGAGGCATGAAAGTGAAAGGGGCCCAGGGGGAGTCTAAAACCCATCTGATGTTTACGGTCAGCAAATGAGTTTAAGCTTAACAGGATTACAGTGCCGAGTGCCAGTGAGGAATGAAAATAATGTGTTTTAATGTCGAGATTATAACCTTATTTAATCCAGCAGAGAGAAGGAGCAGCCATCAGGGAAATGGACAAAAGTGGTAAGCCCAACTACAAAGGCTCTCAAGCCAAAAAAAAAAGAAAAAAATTAAAAGAAGAGAGAGAGAAAAAAGGGAGGGGGGGGGGGGGGTGAAGAGGGTTACACTTGGTGCAACCTGCACTCATTTACTGTGATTCTGCAGTGAAGTTGAGGATGGTTCTTCCAGGACTTTTGTTTGGTGTGGAGGTGAAAACTCAGAAATATTGAGTTTCTGCCCAGTCATTTGGCCTGAAGGCTTTGCTTGTGCCGCCTAATCACACACAAACAAGTGTTGAGGCAGTTTGAGGCTAAAGTGTGTAAATGAGTAAAGACAAAGCTGTCAGTTTCGCAGAGACAGATGTGTTAGTAATCCATTATTTATCCACACGTTCTGAACCCAGGCTGCAAATTAAAGCCATTCAAATATAAGTGCTGTTGTACCAAAGATTAAAGCCTATTGCAGATAAAGAAAGACATTAAAACCACCAGAGCAAAATAAGGCAAACACAGCATTAATAATACATTAATAATACATGGCCTCAGTCTTTTATTTGTGTGTCGGTGTGTGTTTGAATTATACAGACCGGTAGTGTTTCTAAAGCAGCAGCGGTTTCAGCTTTTATCCTCAGCTAACAACAGCATTTCCTGTATTTTATTAAACTAATAGTTAGTAAAGTGCTCCGATCTTCCTTTGTCTAATTAAAAGTGTGGAAAGAGAGATGCTGTGAAGTGATTAGAAAAAAAAAAAAAAGAAGAAAAAAAACCTTTTCATGAGAGACAACTGATCATGCCAATGAAAGACCGTGTGTGAATATGAAGTGTAATTATACTCTGCAGTAAATAATATCATACTTACTCATGTGCGTTCATCTCTAGGAAGGTCACACTTTCATGCAATGAGACAAAATTGCTGCACTTGATGAAATTAAAGAGCTCAGCGTATGGAACCACAGGGAAACCACGGTAACGTTTAAAGCTCCTTCTCAAGCTCCTTGTCTCTCTCCATTCCTGGATGTGCCATGTAAGTAACTTTATTTATTTGTATGTATTTAGAAAGAGAGAGAGATAGAGACAGAGAGAGAGAGAGAGAGAGATAAAGCAAAAGAGAGAGAGAGAGAACATTCAATTTTTCCTTTGTTATTGTTTATTCACTGAAAATAAACAAGCTTTTCTGATGTTCTGACCTTTTCCATCTTATTTCCACTCATGAAATCATGGTGAATTGGCTGAGGATGATGTGCTGGTGTTACTGGACAGTTGTAGGATGTGTATATATGTATATAAACAATCTATATATTTATTTATTTATGTTTACTGTTGCTTATCAACCTATTTATATATATATATATATGTGATTTGTTTTGTTTTTTTTGCTCCTGTTTGGAAATAAGAAACTGTTGATTCTAACAGCATCACTTTATGAAGTGCTTTTACAGCCTGAGCTATTCTGGCTGTAAGGTTTCTGAGGCAGTTTCACTGATCCAGTCCACTCCAGCATATCCCGCTAGTGCTCGACCGAGCAGAAAAAAATGGTTGGAGTGGCCTCTTACCCAGATTATACGACTGTCTGTTATTACAGGGCCATCATTGCTAACTGCTTAAATGTGGATTTAGGCAGAGGATACACTGATCCGTTCCTTCGGCATCTACTTCTGGAAATATGAGGCAGCCCTGAAGTCAGTAATGGTGCAATGAATCTACACAGATATAAATACCATCAGACTACAGCCTCCCTGAATCTACATAGCCATAAACACCATCAGACTACAGCCTCCCTGAATCTACACAGATATAAATATCATCAGACTACAGCCTCCCTGAATCTACATAGCCATAAACACCATCACACTACAGCCTCCCTGAATCTACACAGATATAAATACCATCAGACTACAGCCTCCCTGAATCTACACAGCCATAAACACCATCACACAACAGCCTCCCTGAATCTACACAGCCATAAACACCATCACACAACAGCCTCCCTGAATCTACACAGCTATAAACACCATCACACTACAGCCTCCCTGAATCTACACAGCCATAAACACCATCACACTACAGCCTCCCTGAATCTACACAGCCATAAACACCATCACACTACAGCCTCCCTGAATCTACACAGATATAAACACCACCAAACTGTTCACATATATGAATAAAAAAATAATGTACAAAACAATGTGCTTGTCCATTTCTGTTAAAACCAACTAGAAATGCTTTACACATTTAAAAACACATGATCAATATACAATGTGACTGTAGTAGTAAGGATTTTGTCCATTTTCCATTATTAACATGGTTCATACCATACATTTCAATACTATTTGATATATATATGTCATATTTACATTTCTACGCCTAAGGGTCGAATGCATCCCTTATGCAATTCTAATCCTCACAGCAGTCTCCCAAACCCTGGACATTAGACTTTGGACTGTTACTCCAACAAAAGAAGGGTAAACTCTTTTTTAGTACCCCTGATTTCAGAATGAATGAGAAGGTGTCCCAATATTTTTGTCCATTTGCACATGTTGTAATTAATGGTTATGATTTTAATATTAATATCAAGCAAAGTAGCCAAGTTATGTAATACATACTTCAGTCAATGTGTCCAACCTTTGGACTGCTTCGTTATATAGTATAAAGGTATTGCTGATGGCCTCAACATATAGTAAGTGAGTGAGAAGCAGTTCATCTTGTTAAATCCAAGTTAAACTGTTCAGATTAACAAAAGAAATAGTTCTTCACCAACTCAGTCTAATGACCACTTCAAATTAGCCCAGCTCTATCCAATTTGTTTAGTGTGGATCGCTTGTATTTTAATAAAATGAATGCAAAATAATGTGATCACTTCAGGATGATGAGCAGAATAAGGATGATGAGCAGAAATCTGCCAATCAGACCATCATTCATTTCAGGCTGAAACTGAAGGAAATTAAACTTGGAAAGGAAATTAAAATCGAAAGAGTGTGTAAAGAGCAGTACAGATCTGCAGCGGCTGAAGAAAGTGTCCTGGCTATAAAGGGGGACGCTGTTACAGAAAAAAAAAAAAAAATACATCCAGAAAGTCACCGGCAGGCCCCAGGTGGCAGGTGGAGGAGTCAGAAAGGCAGATGTTTGCTCTAAATTTAAGGAGGACAAAGCTGGAGCAAGAATAAAGACGTGTGGCCAAACCCAGTAACCCAGAGGAGAAACAGGTCATCCATCTGAAAGATAAAAACAGAAAAGTTCACAGCCGGAGTTTTTATCTTCATGAAATTCAGAGAGGGTCAGAGGAGTAAGAAATATTACCAAAACAACAAGTGCTATATCAAATACCAGGTTTTCACTGGGGGAAAAAGAGAATATATATATATAAACACAAATGCAGTTGTTTTCATATGAATAAAATATTTTTCATCAGTAAACTCATTGCCTTTTAATTTAGTTCTTTAGGCAAAACGAAAACACTGTCCTTAAATGGTGCAAACATAACAATTATTCAGTGTATTTTGACGGGACTGTCACCTGACAAAGGCTCTGTGCCTGGAGGGTGTGAGTGTGTGGGGTGGGTCAGGCGGGGTTCATTATAACATTCAGGGCTTGTTACAAAATATTCAAGCCATAACCCTGAAGGCTAGATAAGTCTAGGTATCCATAACGACTTTTGTATTTGACAGTATTTAAGCTTGAGGTATCTTTGAACTCCAGCTTATTCACTGTACCTGGGGTAACAGATAAGCACTTATGTCCATCACCCTGCATAAGAGCGTCCATTAAATGTCATAAATGTACGTATAAATGTAATTAACTTGTTTAAGCCTCAGATGTAATTAGAATGTATTGTTAAACACAATAAAACAATAGTTCATTAATGACTGTTTCTTGCTCTGTAACATCATTCTCAGAAAACCATCAATCTCAAATAAGAATTGATCTCAAATTCTTCCAAGAAGAATCCCCAACCAAAGCTCATGGATGTCGAGCAAATGTCAAGGTGCAATTTGCCTGGGGACAGCTACTGAAATATTAGTTGACCCTGTGATTAATTTAATTAAACTAATCAAAAAAAAAAATGAAAGCCTGACCTTTCTCTTTTTGGATTTTTCCCAACTGTAACCTCATTTCAGTCACTGTCAATTTCCACCCAAAAGCTAAGACTCCCTCATCAAATGACGCCTTTTTTTCCAAATCATGCGAAGCCACACAATTTCATCATTTAGATCTGCCACTACCACAACATCATTGGACAGCTAAGCTCTCTAAGCTGTCTAATCTGCCATGACAGTTAACAGATGCTTGTGTTGGCTTGCATTGTGCTGATAGTTGGGAGGAGCGGGGGGCTTCCTGCCCACCCAGAGAGAGCAAGACCTCTTATGCACTCGTGGACTCCTGGCCACAGATGGCTGTAGTATCACATGTGGGTTAAAACCACATGGTTATTTAAATGGTTCTTATTTCAGGTGTATATTTCTGGGGAAAATGTAATATACATGCTTATCATTATGCGGAGCTCCTTTAGCTCTTGCAACACGAGATCCACATTTTGCAGGTACATGCTGGTATTCACATCTCAGGATCAGAGTAACCTACAGGCATGAGACACATACCATAACAAACTACGAGACTTACCCTGTATATTGATGTGTGATGAAATATTAGCGAGTACCCTGTTCAGAAAACAACTAAAATTAATGCATTAAATCCCAGTACAAATGGCAAAGCAGCTTCCAGTGCATGTTTTCTGATCTGTCCACATGTACATGACTGATCAGTAAGAGGGGGCGGGGCTGATGAAGTTACTAACCCAGATATTGAGTTACAGAGGAAAATAAGACGGGAGGGGCTGTTTGCTCTCTTTCTTTGCTCACACTGTGTTTGAATTTCACAATAAAGGTCCCGAGAAGGGATAGTACACATACACATATAACAAAAATAATGTTTATTTTCTTGACTAATGTCAGGTATTGTGAAGAACTTGTTAGCAGTAATATATCCTTGTCGATCTAATCAAAGCATTTTTGAGATTTCGTCTGAGACTTTGTTTTTACTCCTTATAAGCAAAAAACAAACAAATAAATAAACAAACCAATAAATAAATAAATAAACATAAGTAATTGTTTCAAATCTAAACATTGTCAAATTCATACAAATATTTAAATGATCTCAAATTGAGACAAAATTCAATATATTAGGATCATGTGCAACCGTCTCCTATAACCACTTTTATTTATATTTATTTATATAAATTATAATTTATTTTAGTTTGTAGTCAAACTACAAATAAATCACCCAAAACTGATCTGGGGTTTTAAACATTAAACTTTTAAAGTTTTAAAAGGAGTGAAAATGGCCTTCCTACTGGCATAACCTACATTTACAACATTTCAAAAGAGTGGTCCATTGAGGGGTTCTTCTGGTAAACCATAAGTGGCTCTTCTGCAACACTGCTTCTTTACTTTACAGTCAAGACATTTTTGCAGTTTGAAAATGTATTAAAATAAACACACACACACACACACAGACACACACACACCAGTTGGCTGATTGTGTATTCATGCCTCCTCTACCTGTGCAAGGCCACACAGTCACATTCACTTTAAAGCAGGATCAAAGTCTCTGAGCCTGAGAGGAAATAACACACTCTCATTGTTCTGCAGTTCAGCTAACTGTATGTAAATCTGCACTCATAAAGCAGTGCTCTGCAATAATGTATAAGTGGTGCTTTGAACTTTTGACTGAAAAATACTCTCAGAAAAGTGCACTCACCATGTGCTTCGCTCACTCATACATACTCACACACAAATAAACACACACGCACACACACGCACACACACACGCACGCACGCGTGCACACGCACGCACACACACACACTGTGCTTCTCTTAAATAAGCACATTTAGAAGCACCGGCATGTACATACAGACGAATTGTGGGACTTATCACACAGCAAATATTTACCAGTTTAAATATTCATGGAGTAAAATGTCAATAGTACTTGACTATCAGTGTTTATTTGCATAAATAAATAGACTAAACAATCCCACTCTATTTACTGAATTGGAGATGACCCGGTGCAGACAGTATGAATGTTGGTTTTTAATAAAGGCTTCACAGGAAAAGCACTAAAGAGTAAAAGAGAAATACAGAAGAGCAGGAATATCTGCTCCCTAGTTCGCTGATGTCTGGAGAACTATGCCAGTATGTGAACAACATAACATCATTGGAACGTCACATTTAAAGGGATGTTTTAAGCATATTTCGACCAACTGTCCTCCACTGCATATCGGTTTAATAAACAAAAAAAACTCATATATTCACTCAATTTTATTTGATTCATAAGGAACTTCAGACAAGTTTGCAGGGTGAAAACACTTTGTTTTGGGTGGTTCAGACTTTTTGCTTTGCTGTGGTATCTGTCTCGACTGTCCAGGGAGGGCTTTCTACTGCATTCTGGAGCTGTTCAATGAGGATCTGACCACAATCGAACAGCGTACAAGCTTGGAAACCTCAGTATAGTGTATTCAGTACTATTAACATATACTGTAGCAACCAGAATATTGCATTTATAACTACAAATACAACATAAATCCACACTAGTAGAGAATTTCTGCCTGCTAGTCATGTGCTCTTAACTACTCAAAACACTTACGTTTGGTTTATAACTGGACAGATGATTTTGTAAGGTTGTACTTTAGTGTGGATGTGTCTAAACATTCCACTGGTACTGTATCTTGTGAAACTCTTTACCAAATACTAAGCAGATCAAATGTAGAATAATAACCACCTTGGTACGGACCTTGGTCCAAACTTTCAGCAGAGAAAACAACCTTAGTACAGAAGCCAAATGACTCTTCAACATCTGATAGATGCCATAGAAGATTCCATAAAACAGGGTTGAAAGAGAGACTATGATCATAAGAGGAGTACTTTTGAGTCAGTTTTCTGTTGTTGTCATTGGACTGGTGCCTTGTCCCGGGGTATTTCTGCCTTGTGCCCAATGAATCTGGGCTGGCTCCAGATCTGCTGCCACCCTGACCCAGAACGAAGCGCATAACAGCAGATGGATAGGTGTAGTTTTCTGTTGTTTTCTGAATACATGGAAATATATTGATTGTACTGTCAATGTTAAGTGGTCACACACTGCAGCTGCGGCAGATACTGAAATTGGACTGGAATGGAACCAGCAGAATGATTTTTATCAGGGATATTGTTATAGTGACCACGCAAGACCAGGCTAGTCCAAAGAGATCCAATTAAAACTGAGATTTGGAAGTTCTTACACAACTGTCTGTCCACTGTAGTATGATTTCCACACTTGAATGAAAGATGATGAAATGATTATGTAAATTTCCTGCTTTTTACTGTGGAGGTTTTTAGTGTCTGACTGAACTATTTATTCATTGAATGATGATCCACAAGGGAATTTTACCAAAAAGGGCTTTTCAACACCACAAAGAGAAGAAACACAAGTAAAAATAACTGGTCTTTAATACTCAAGACATTTTCCAGTTGATCACACATGGATAATTTGGGTATTACTGTTGCAATTGCCTGACAAGTGGCCTTGTCTCTCAAATGCATAAGAAAACTGTTTATTTATTTATTTATTTATTTATTTATTTACTTATTTTTAACAAAGGGAAGGATTACTTTTCTTCTTCCCATGAGATTCAGGAATTTCACATAATATAACCTGTTCAATATATGACTTTTTTTTTTTGAGAGAGAGAGAGAGCGAGAGAGAGAGAGAGAGAGAGAGAGAGAGAGAGAGAGAGAGAGAGAGTAGGTATGTGTTATGTAATTGCATAAACATTATGCAGGTAACAATACAGTGCAAATGAAGGCTTGGTGAGTATGTCCTGTGGTGTACATAAATAGGTAAAGTGAAAATTGTTTGTGCAAAAACGTATGACTAGGAGAGCAGTAATGTTCAGCAATTCAATGAGTCTGTCTGTTATGCACATGTGTAGATGAAGTGTCAGTGCAAATGATTCGGATGGATAATGTCCAGCAATATTCAGTGTATAATAATGTTGTACAGTGTGACTGCTTGTGGTGCAAATGACTGCCTGTACTGTTCATTGCTGCGGTGGAGCTGAATGAGTCTGTTGCTGAAAGTGCTCTGCTGTCTGACCAGTAAGTCGTGGAGGGGGTGAGATGTCCTGTCAGCTGTAAAGGATGACTTAAAGTATTACATATTGAAATTCACACACACTGAGATTCACACATTAATGCAAAATACTGACAAATTTTAATTATTACATGTTTTCTAAATGCTGTATGTATGTTAATCTGTGTACTGTACGTGGTTTGTCGTGAAAGACTTATTTTTAATTCATTTAAATTATTTTTAAAATTTATCACAATTTAACATACACTTTATAAATAGAATATCAGTAAGACACAGGTGGCATCCTAATACTAGAATCACCCATAGCACAACAATGGCATTGATAGCAAGAGCTTAGTGGCCCACTAGAGACGAGACTGTCGGTCCACTGGCATTTTGCCGTTTTCTGCATATTCTGGGCAGCCTGCCAGTCTTAAAGCAAAGTATTAGACTAAATGCCACTTTGTATTGCTCATGTTCTACCAACAGTCCAACTGACTTATTTTACTTTAATTCCATACTTTTGTTGTGCTTTATTAGTTAAAGATTAGTTTCAGCAACATTTTTATGTCATATCAGACCTAGTCATTATTATTTTTCTCTCAGTTTGTAATATTCAACTTATGAATAGTTTATTTTCTAAAATAAAAGTCTCATTGCATTTAAAATCTGATTGAGAGGATTAAAAAAATAGCTAGACCGTGCACACAATAAAGTTATTTTGATGATCTGAGAAACAATCCATATATGTTCAGATATAACAGTAGTACTGGAAATAATAGGATAGACTATGATTAGATATTATGTGGGTGGAGGGTCATTCTCAGCAATGCAGTGACACTAAAATGCTGGTGCTATGCTGGAGTAACCCTTCAGTGTCACTGCTGGACTGAGAATCTCCAGCCAACAGTGTCCTGTGGGCAGCGTCCTTTGAGATCTGATGAAGGACTAGAGGATGACCAACACAAACTGTGCAGCAACCAGGTAAGGTTGTCTAATCGAGTGTGAATGTGACAGTGAATAGACATAGTGTTTAAACACTCCAGCAGCACTGCTGTGTCTGATCCACTCGTACCACTGCTGTACACACACTTCACCACCATGTCAGTGTCATTGCAATTGATGGTCAGAGTGAAAAGTATGTACAGAAACAGACAGAACACAGGGTGTAATTACAGAACTAAAAGAAAGCAGAGGAAAGAAACAAGAAGTCATGTTATGGTTGATTGGTGTGTACTGGTAGAGTTCATGCTAGAGTTCAGTAAAATGTTTTATCAAATCATTACAAACTTTCCTCAAACCACACTGAGCTGCTAAAATCTCAGATAGACTTGCGTATGTTGTATTTTATGCTTGTGGAAGCTGTATGACACATTGTTATGTATGAAACTGGCAAACGCACATCTGCTTCTGCTGTATTAGTGATTCTGAATACATAACAGTGTCTATTTCCTTTATGCTGCCTAGCTTTTCTGTACAATTCTCTGCCTCTTTCTGATTCACACTCTTAATGAGGGTCTGTGCTTTTGTTTTGCCTCATCAACACAAAGCCTCTATTTGCTTTAACTCAGTTTCAGAACAAGTCAATCTGTGTGTGTGTG
>CM067504.1:37197141-37282824 GCA_034509495.1 Acestrorhynchus altus | reverse complement strand
CAGGTACACACACACACACACACACACACACACACACACACACACACACACACACACACACACACACACACTCTCAAGCTCACTTACAGCTAAGCCTGAGAGTGTGTGTGTATCGCTCTTACACTACACCCAGGCTGAGGTAGGAAGCGGATTAGGAGGTGAAGGCGCTCCGGTTGCCACAGAGATGCTGACCGCAGTGCTGAAATCACTCGGCTTCATTCATCAAAGCCTCTTTGAGCAGCTCCAGCACTGAGCCCTTGAGTATACGGTCGCAGTTTCAAATCCATCTCTACTGCCCTGAACACTTGGCTGATACACACACACACACACACACACACACACACACACACACACACACACACGCAAACACACACACACACACACACACACACACACACACACACACACACACACCCAAACACACACGCAAACACACACAAACACACACACACACACACACACACACACACACACACACACACACACACACACACACACACACACACACACACACACATCTTCTTCTTTAAAGCTGTTTTAGGACTCCTGGGCAATAAAGCAATAACACTAAATAATCAAGCATTATTTTAATATACTGTCCCAGATAATGCTTCATTTTTCTTTTAGTTTTGACATTTAAACGTGAACTTATGGAATAACTAGTGTTTAATTGTGTGTGTGTGTGTGTCTGTGTGTCTGTGTGTGTGTGTGTGTGTGTGTGTGTGTGTGTGTGTGTGTGTGTGTGTGTGTAAAGAGCATCATATAATAGATCCATCCCCATGCTTTTATTTGGCCTGACCCATATATTGTTCTAAAATAAACCTGACTGGTACTGTTTTGACCCCTGTTGTGCCCGCTGTATTGATTCCTCTGTTCATGCATCCCATTTCAACACTTCATGTCTTACTGTACTCCTCCATACAACGATCCACTGTCATCCTGATGAGGTTGGCCAAGTTCAAGATCCATATGCGAAACCTCTGTGATGTTCTAAATGGCATTAACATGGTGGTAAATATGCTATATGGACAGATGTATTGGTAAACTTGCTCTATACTATCAAGTGAAGGTTTTCTACTATTTTGGAGCATTGTTTTGAGGACTGATTAGGAATTGGATGATCCTACCTCATTCCCATCTCATTCCAGGGAACACAGTTCCATTTCTCCACACCTCAATACTGGGGAGCTTTATACCACTCTAGCCCATAGCTGTCTTTAGACATGGTGCCAACAGATTCATCCTTTTCTGCCTCAGAGAGTCCTATTCTATAGGCATTACTTCTCTACAGGGTCTAGACAAGCTGATTGTGCATTTGCACATGTGTGTCAGCAATGGGTGCAACATAAAATAGCTCATTCCATTCATTACCAAGGGTGTTCACAAATATTTGGAAGTACAGTAAAGTGTGGTAGAAGTAAAGTATAAAGTAGAACCTTATGAGTGCACTGCTATATATATATATATATAAAAGAAAGAAACATGATGCCATTAGGAGCAGAAAACAAACTGACATTTCGCTGTTAGGGGTGTGAATGTCTCTGGTGTGACACGGTATGTAATTGTGGCAAAGAGTTGGCGAGTGTGGAGTGTAAACCTGCTAACCGGAACAGGGAGGTGGGTTCAGCTCAGACTGAAATGATCTAATGAGAATTAAAGCTGCTGCCTGATGTCACACCTGTTGATTTCAGCCTCAGCTACACTGGAGTGGCTTACCTAATTGTTTCGCCAAGCTTAATTTGCATCTTCAATAGAAAAAAAAAAGGGTCTCGGCAGTAATGAGCCAAGCTTGGCCATGTGCGTATGTACGCTTCTGTGTGTGTGTGTGTGTGTGTGTGTGTGTGTGTGTGTGTGTGTGTGTGTGTGTGTGTGTGTGTGATTCTCATACACAGCTCAGAACAATAATGCTCGATTGCCGAAGGCGGTAAAAGCGCTTGTAGGAGAATAGAAACAATCAGCTTTTCAATTCTCAAAAGCACTACAAGAGCAAACAGAGTCAAACGGAACAAAAGCTAACCCTGAATGGTTCTTCACCATTTCCAACAGGACGCTAATTATCTTTTTGACTCACAAGATAAAACCTTAACACCATCTGGATGCCTAAATTTAATCCTTGAAAGACTAACTAGGGTCTTTTATGCCCATGACCTCATTTGCCCGTTTGTAGCTCATCTTCTTTTCTCAGGTTGTTGTTTTGCTTTGTCCATTTTGTTTTGGACAATGATCTATGTTAGTTCTACTGTCCAACCATTAACTACTTAAAATCAGGCATTAAAGGGTGAAACAACCAGGTATTCAATGATTAAAAATCTTAAGTGTTAAAATTCTGTGCATTCACCTGTGATTCTAATGGTGTGGAAAGTATGACACATTAAGGATTGTCTTTTTAAGGGTTCACAATCTATACTGAAAACCCAAACATCATGAGACAGGAACTTTATCAGAGGTTCTGATAAAGATTCAGCCTTATTAAATCTTTTTGGATTGCTGTACTCTTCGATTTCTGATTAAATCCTGTGTCCCCTTATGTCCAAGCTGAGAAGGAACCAGCATGTCCACCCACTTGGCTTTAACTAGCCTTGTATTCCAGTTTATCTAATGTAGTCTGGATTCATATAGCCACCTCTGTAGGATCAGTCCTCCTTCCTGAGGGAATATCTAGCAAATCACAGCCCTAAAGGGCACGTTCAAAGGGCTGCAAATCAGACGTAAAAATGCAAGTGCATCTCATTTGGGAATCTGTTTCCAAAGGCAAAGGCACTAGATCTCTTCAGTCAGATAACTGGATCTGGTGTAGTGTTCCTCAAAAAAGGACAGCTTCACATGAACTCTCTTTAAAGTACATTTACAGCAAGCAAAGCACACATTAGCACACGTTAAAGCTGTCTGATGGAAGAATGGAGTCTCTGCATGATCATAATCGATCAGTTAGTCTGCAGAGAGGCATCTGACTGGAGAGACGCAACACACATTTCAAATCCCCTTCCATCCAATCAAGTGCACTTTCCAATGTTCAAATGTCCAATCGAGTTTGGACTTACCATCCCCATTGCAGAGGATGCTTCTGACCCTAGGAGGACTGATATGGACTAATGATCACTGACCACTGATCATTAGACCTGCATTAGAGCATTAGACCACTGAGCCACACAGAGCCAGGATGTGCATTCTGAATCATTTTAGTATTTACAGAAGGATAACTAATGCCATAAAATAACAGCAGATGAATTATCTCAGGGTGTGAGCTTACCATCAGGTGACAGTTCTGGTGTTAAGAGACAAAAACATTCAGCTGCACAATAATTCATCAGCACACAGAGGAATAGCTTTATTTATTTCATTTCAGGATGTGTTTATACTTATCAGCTTTGGTTAAAATTAAGGGAACCCTGGTGCGATCGCTCTGTTAGTGTGCTTCATTAGAGGAGGTGTAAATGCACTCTGTTGTTCACAAAACAAGAAGCCTAGTCTTTGGTAGGCCTGTCCTATGAAGACTTCTTCTTAGTAACCTATTGGTCCACCAATAGAGCAGTCTAATGAGGGTGATCTCAAATTTAATACTTAAGTTTGGGAAAAACTAACCTTTTACAACCCTCTGCTCTGTAGACTTCATTTTCTGCTATTATTGTGGTTCTGGTTTTTCCACTTCACATGGTACATGACAGAACACTGTGGGTAACCGAGGGTCCATCAGTTGCGTCCTCCAAATTGCTCGGAACATAGGCAAGATTTTAAGTTTGCCCACTGCCACAAGCAGCCAATGTTCAGTCCACTCGACCTCTGCTCCCCTCCATGCTGGTTGTTTGCCCACTATAACCACAGTGCTTCAAATTAAATCTTGCCCCATAGTTATTGTGTATCTGTGGACACACCCACCTTCTCTAGACATGCCAATTTTCTCTTAAGTTCTCCTAATTATGTTTTGATAGCCAGTCGGAACTAAAATATAATGATGTATAATTTTCTTGTTTGGTCTGAACATCGTAACACACTTCAATACTTATCCTAAATAACCATGGCATTGTTGCGTGATGTACACTCTGTGATGATCAGTGACTAATCCAGCTTGGAAAACAGCTAAAATTCACTAATTTTAATGGAATTAAATCCCAGTTTAAATGCCAAAGGAGTATCCAGGACATGCTCTGCCTGCTTACAGATTCTGACAAATCAGCAAGAGAGAAGGGGCTAATTTCACTGACATCATTCCAACAAAATCATAAAATACTTTCACGTTTTTAATTAATTAATAAGTTTATTTTTTTGGACCACTGTCAAGTATTTTGAAGAAATTAAGTCAAATGAAGACACATTTGAATAACCAGGATATCCTCTACATATCTGTCTAATTTTCTGTTTACTAAAAGTACATACTACAAAAACATCCCAGGAAAATTGGAATAGGTTTCTAAAGGTTAATAATATAATACATGCAACTGTTGATTCATTACACTTACTGGTCAAACTGGGTATCCAGGGGAAAAATCCAATTTGCTTCTGGTCCTTTAGGCTGTGCTGTAAACTCAGTGAACACAGAGGCATGCTTGTTGTGGGAGGAGGGGACAGGTGTACCACATGAGTATGTTTTTGTCGTAAAGTGGATAACATGGTGGACAATACTGGCTTCATTCGTATAGAATTGAAAAAAATGGAATCATGGTGTCCTTGCATTTCTACAATCATTGTTTTTTTTTTCATGTTGAAAGAATATGTCCTATTAGTTACTTCCAGCATGATAATGCACTCTTTCAAATCTGGTTTCATGAACATGACAACAGTATCAGTGTTCTTCAGTGGTCCTTGCAGCACAATCTGAATGCAGCAGAATACATTCAGGATGTCATTGAACTGGAAGTTCTCAGCATGAAAATGCACCTGAGAGATGCAGACATATCAAAATGGACCAGAATCTCGTCTTCTGCAAGAAAAAAAAAAAAAAATAGAAAGAGATGAAGACCCTACCCAGCATTATTACAGTGATCCAAAGGAAGTGCTCAGTGCCATAGTCACCATTAACATCAGCATAATTACTGAACATCTAAGTAACATCCCAGCAATGTCTTATTGGGCCAATTGAATGAGTGACTTATTAAAACCATCACAATTTAGGATGATAGGAAAAATAAAACTGGTGTGTGATCTATTTATTTGACATGCAGAGCCATTTGAAAATTTAAATACTGACATTTTAACCCAAGACCCCAGGACACCCCTAAGTCACCTAGAGCCAAAACCTGAAGTGAATCTGAATTTTGAGCTGCGATGAGATGTTAGTGCCAAACACTCCTTCAGTGAAAATGCTGCTGTCAAACTGATGGGACATTCCAGCCACTCTAAGCTTGCTCTGCTCACAGCTCATTCATCATTCAAACACACTGCAGATAGCCTTATGTAAGCTAAACTGATCGTTCTGCTAAAAAAAAAAAAAAAAAAAAAAAAAAAAAATCAAATGCACAAATTTCAAATCTCCCTCTTAACCCAAATGTCTTTGCTCTACTGTGCAAGTGGTGTATGAAGTCAGATCATTTGTTCTATGTCACTATTTGGCATTGTTTCTGTGGTTTCCAGAGTAAAAGATTGTTTCTCTAGATTATTTTATGTTCACCTTCCAAATGTATGCACAGTAGCCCCATCACAGGAGAATATGGAAGCCTGTAAAGGATAGAGGTTAATGCTAGGGCTGACCAGTGGTCAGATGAAGCTTCTGCAAAGAAAGGCCCGTGACTTATAAAGCAAGCAGGTGTTAGGCTGAAAGCAAACCGTGCAGACAGACAACAATTTCTTCAGCTTCTTAACCTTAGTTTGCACTGAGATGATCCAGAGAGGACAGAAACACTGTTGTGCAACTACAGAACTTGATTAGATTAGGGTAGATTAGTCACTGCAATGTGATTCATTTGTTCTGTCATGGTGATATAAACCACACAAACACACAGTGTGTTTCATTCTGGCAAAATAATAGTTAAAAAATAGGCATGTAAAATCATCATCATCATCATTATTATTATTATTATTATTATTATTATTATTATTATTACTAATTTATTTATTTATTTATTTATTTATTTATTTATTTATTTATTTATTTATTTATTTATTTATTTTTTAAGCAAATTCATATACAGTACATTTATATTCACTATTGTGTGGGGGGCACCGTAATCAGTTTGTTGTCATGTGTTGCACATCCAGAAGGCCCGATGTCATGGTATGGGATCAACTCTGGTCTTCATTATATGGATGTTAATGTGGTCCTACAACCAGGTCCTGTACACTCTGGTGTGCTCTTCTGGCAGGACAACACTCAATCTATGGTTAGCTCAATAAATTTTGCCCATCTCAGTTAAAATTTTTAAACATACATTGTTCCTGGTAACCATTTTCTTCCTTCTGCATCGCAATCAACCACTTCCTTTTGGGTGCAAATGTTTTTTTGGAACTCACGGTAGATGCCAAATTATCATTTTAATCTTTATTTTTTATTTTTTTCTACCAAATGAACTTATTATACATGGATTTTTAATACACTGTTTGTGTTGATCCCAGTGGATAGTTCTGGGTCAAGGAAGGCCTCCACGCTTGAGCTCAGAGTTGAATATTTAGCAGTTGGTGAAAGGCCAAGCAGAAAGTTTTTGGGGTGAGCTCGTAGTTTTGCTGAGTCAAATTAATTGAACTTTTTCCATGTCTGAGCTGAATGACCTGTCTGATCGGCTCTGAAGCTTTCTGGAGCTAATCCATTAAAGGCTATGATCCTTATTCCTTCAACACCAAACTCCATCAGGATTGCAGTCACAAACATGTTTACTGAGGTAACTTTAAATAACTTCTGAGCGTTGTCTTATTAAAATCTATGTTTAATTCAGCAGGAGGAGGGATTAACATCCTCTTTTGGCACTAAGCGCTTTAAAGATTTTGCAGAGTATCACTTTACAGTTTAAATATGGAGGCAGTTTTGCTCTCTGGTGACTTTAAATGGTGTAAGTGGAAATATCTATTTCTGCATAAGATCACTGAACGTGTTTATAAAATAATGTGAAGAGTGCAGAAGATCAGATTTTGGCAGTAATTTTTTTTCCAACAAGTTACAGTTTGTCTATGAAACTGCCAAGGCAATGCAAAAATGATGCAAAATTCAAATTTCTTTTTCTTCAAATTTGTCTCAGTTTTATTTTAAACATGTAGTTTCTTACTTGAGTTGTAATGTTTCCAAACATAATGCACTCATTTGTCTGCTCTCTGTGGCTGCCCAGTGCTCTGCAATGCCCGATTTGAATGAGGCGTTGTAAGTACAATGCTCATAGAACACATATTAACATTGAATTTGTCAGTTCCACTAAACACTACCACACAATCCAAGAAAGTAAAGAACAAAAACTGAAGAAATTATTTTGTGTGACACTAGACAGCTGAGGCACATTAGCTGACTTAACATTTACAATCCTAGTCCCGTTGGGATGATTCTGTACATTTTTAAATTTGATAGATAGATAAATAGATAGATAGATAGATAGATAGATAGATAGATGGACAGATGGATGGATTACGTCACACAATGACAAGACGACCGTTAGTAGATAGTCTTGTGTATCATGTCTGATCTCTGTTACTCTGATCCTGAGTTATCCTCAGCCTAGAAAATGACATGGAAAGTGGAGACCTCCGGTTCTAAGAGTAAAATTAATATTATGTGGAAATTTGATTTTACAAAAACTGCTTTAAAATCACTCTGATGCTACTCTAATTCTGTAATAAGGAGAATGTTGTCTCCATCCTTGCTACTCAACACAATCTCAACACACAGCTAACTGCACTCCCTTCAGACATAGTGTCATGCCCACTTTGCTTATCCAGAGTTACATAGTGTAGATTCTGGCATGCTGAGTCTGGAGCTGCTCTCCCTTTTACTGAACTGTAATAAGTGGCTATGTTTAGGTGAAAATGGCAAACAAGATTGCTTTAACAGATTTGACATTTAGTTTTTTTCCTCCAATTGTTCAACTGTCCAGTGAAAGTAAGTGTGTCTCAAAGGAAGTACTCAGTAGTCTTCACCCAATCTTAGCTACTGAATAGGGATTGGCAATTATGAATCTGGAGAGTATTAAGGCAGTCCAGCACTGGCAGTACATGCATGTGTTTAAGGTTTGGAGGGACACTATTTGGTTGGCTGTTGAGTTTCATCATGGTATCTTGTTTCCAGGGACGTTTTCTGTATGCAGTTTGAATATTTACAATTAAAAAATGATTTACTTTATTTATATATAAAGATATTACAAAAAAAAAGGAGATCAGAGTATGATGTGTACAATGATGTAAAACCCCAGAAATTCAGGATTTCATTGAAAGTAAAGAGGTAAAAAATAGTTTTTTCTTTTTATCTCAGCGTACATTACTGATCTTTTCAAAGCAGAAAGAGGCAGACTGAGTACAGCATTGTGGTAGGAAGCTATATTTTCTCAGATGAGCTATATTCTCCTTAGGGTTAATGTTCAGCCCCCTGAAAAAGGGCCACTAATTGATAAATGGATGTAGAGCTCAGGGATGTACTCAAGGCCACTGGCTGAAATAGGCTGGGGGAAAAAAGCTCTTCTATTGTGAATTATTAATAGGCCCATTTCTTCCCCGACCCCCAATTTTGCTCCATGGCAGACAGTGAGGACCTAAAAAAGCCATCAACATGACAGGGGACATCATAGCAATCTTATGCTTTTCAAAGGAGGGAGAGGGAAAAAGCATTGCTCGCTTAAACTGTCTCAGTATTTCTCCAATGAACAGCAAAAGTAGATGGTTAAACGAAATGTAAAAAAAAAAAAAAAAAAAAAAAATCATAATCTCCAGTTTTAATAGGTTTCTAAAATTACTTCTGTATATTATAAAGCAGTCACGGTGCCCTTGTCTACGCTAAAAACTATGGACAATTTTTGCTACATTTCATACTTTAGATTATCATGATGAACTGACCTCATACCCAGTTGCTGTTTACTTCACCTTAGTTCTTTTTATTTCTGTAGTCAATGTGATTAGCAATGAGAGAAGTGATTTAATCCAGTATAAATCTATGTATAGCCTTTTTTTACAGTCTAAATGTAGAAAATTAGGTATGAATTCAGTAATTGTAGAAATGCAATTCCCATCATTACATTAAAGGAATACCAGAACCTCTTAACATACATAGGATTTTCATGACACAGTTATGCACATAAGCATAATCTTAATTCTTACATTTTATAACCCAAAACCCAAGATCTGCATATATATATATATATACAGTATATATATATGTGTGTAAGTTTTTTTAGATCTTATAAGTAACAAAACACAACACATTGTAGCTACAAAAAATATGTTCAAATTCATATGAATATTTAGCTTATGTTAATTTTTACATCTCAAATCAAGATACATTTGAGTAGCTTAGGATCTGGCATGTGTGAATGTCACCTATAAATTCTTTTTTCTATTTTTTTTGAGCTGGAAAGATGCATTGCTTACATAAGATGACAGAAGTGACAAAAATTGGACTTCTTTAATACCTGCCAATACTATCACATCATATACTTGCAGATGATTTTGTGATCATTCGTTCATCGATCATTTAAGAAACGTCTACATCTCTGCATCAATTGTCTGCAGCTGCATTTTCTGCATTTGATAACAAACTGATAACATTTAATTTGCCTTGTGTTATGTCTGTGATTGTATTTGTTCATTGTTTGTTTATTACTTGTTAATATATATTTATTTATTAGGTTTATTTGGTCTCTCTTTTTTTACTTACACTATTTTGTTTTTTTCACATAAAGTTTTTCATTATGAACTACAGCTTCCCCCCTGAGGAAGGTCCTGCAGACCACTATAAAGTGCTTCACGCCCCACTGAAGATCCCCAGCCAAAAGGTTGAGATCCCCTGGTCTATGGTCCTGTGATGTGTTGTTATTGTTACTGAGTGTGTCCTATAGTGTGACATTGATGTAAACATTTGGCCCATGACATTTCAAGTCTGAGCTCTATAAAGGAAACTACACATTTCTGCTTTATTCCAAACCAGTCATCCAGTGAAATTCCACAAACTGCATTGCACAACATTATTTGGCAAAACACTGCAGCTCCGACTAGGCTTGAATGATTTAGATTCCACAGCATTGCTCTGGACTTCACGGAGCATGAGTCTGATGTATTGGGGATACTAATTATGGCAAGGTAGAAAAAAAAAGAACTGCTTGTAACTTTATGAACTAGGAAGACAAGATACTGAAGGGTGATCTTTAGGGATTTTTGTTTTGTTTTGTTTTTGAGGCTGAAAGCAAGAATCAGTGGAACCTTATACGACAGAATTTTTTGTGTTATAAAATTGTATTGATACATACAGACTCAATGTAGGTACTGACTTATTTAACTTAGAACCTGAGATCTGCACTTCACAGGCAGTTAAATGCCATTTTCTAGGCTTTGTGATGCAGAGTACTGTTATACACATGTAGTGCACCTGAAAAATATTCACATTAATTCACTTTATTATTAATACACAAATATTATGTTACAGCTTTATTACAGATTCATTTTTTTCCCCCTAAAAACTCTGTACACAGTACAGTGTCAAAGTGAGCCACGTTTCTCTGAAATCTTTGCAAATTTATTAAAAGTAAAACAAAAATATAACATTTTATTTGGACCATGTCAAGTATTTGGAGGAGCTTATTATTAGAGATATCATTGTGAATCTAATCATGACATACGTATAACCCAATTCTTCCATTTTCAGCTAAAACACTGATCATTTTTCAGCAGGATCTCTGAGATGTAAAGTGGTCCTTATGAGCAAAAAAAAACAAAAAAAACAAAGAATTGTGAACTAAAGTTTAATGGCGAAATATGGTTAAATTCATACAAATAAAACATTTGTAATTCTTAATAAGTACCTTAGGATCTCCTGAAAATACCAATATTTGAATTCCAACACACACTTTTCTGGTAAATAAAAGTTTGTCAGACTACAAAAAACATTCCACAACATTTGGCTTAACATTAATTCTCCGTTTATTTTATTTATTTATTTATTGATTTATTTGTTTTTCTCAGTTTATTGGGTGATGCTGAGCTGGTAGGATTCTGTCAAGGATGTGTTTGGTGGGGTGGCTAGATAACACGGTTTGCATCATTACTTCTTAAATGTTTTGCTATTGTACAAACAAAACAAATCTGACAGACGTGTAAGTGTAGGCATAAAAATATAGCAGTGAAAGAAGAAATTACACTCTATCAGAATAAACAGATTTACTGGATTTATAATGTTTGATTCATATCAAACTGCATGTAGCACGTCACACATTTTTAAACACACACACACACACACACACACACACACACACACACACACACACACACACACAGAGTAAACATTCTAGGACTCCACAAGCCCCACTGTCTTTCTGATTTGAATATGAGCAGAATGCACAAACATCTCGATCCAGCCTTGAATAACCCACTAACCCAAATACCCTATAATTAGAGACAGTAGACCAAAGTTCCAGTTCAGTTTCTGCGCAAATAACAACAAGACAAGAGTGCAGATGCAAGCTGAAGTGAAGCAGCAATTAAAGATAAAAGAAAAGCTTATCCTGCTCAGGGACAAACACATGCTCTCTTTCTGATGTTCAGTTTGCTGGCCTGGTAAACATCAGTAATGCTCTGCAGGTCACAGCTGGATAAAACTGTTCCATCTATACACAAAACGTATTCAAGTAAATTGGTCAAACAGTCCATTTTAAATAAAAACCTTCCATATTTCATTGACAAGCTTTTGGATTTACTTTCAGACACTGATGGAGCACATCGCAAAGAGTTCTCAACAGGGCTTAAATAATTGAGTTCAGTGTTCAGGCCAGTTCAGTATTATGAAAATGTTTACTTAACAGTGTTTAGTGTTGGTGTTTATGGAATAGTGTTTAGTGTCCTGAGCAGTGTTTACAGAATAGTGTTTAGTGTTCTGAGCAGTGTTTACAGAATAGTGTTTAGTGTTCTGAGTAGTGTTTAGTGTTCTGAGTAGTGTTTACAGAATAGTGTTTAGGGTTCTGAGTAGTGTTTAGTGTTCTGAGTAGTGTTTACAGAATAGTGTTTAGTGTTCTAAGCAGTGTTTAGTGTTCTGAGCAGTGTTTACAGAATAGTGTTTAGTGTTCTAAGCAGTGTTTAGTGTCCTGAGCAGTGTTTACAGAATAGTGTTTAGTGTTCTGTCAGTTCAGCAGTGACACTGATGGGTTTAAACACTCCAGCAGCACTGCTGTGTCTGATCTACTCACACCACCACCATGTCAGTGTCACTGAATGACCCAACACCCATGTAATAGCTGCACTGTGGTGGTCCTGTGGGGTCTTGACCATTGAAGATCAGGGTGAAATGAGGAGAATAAAGTATGCAGAGAATCAGATGGACAACAGTCTCTGATTATAGAACTACTCTTGTACTCCAAGGGCGCCTGTATTATAAGAGGATCTGATAAAATGGACAGAGAATGTAGAAACAAGGAGGTGGTCATAATATTACGGTTGATGGGTGTATTGTGTAAAGCGAATCACTGGCAGTTTGAAAAGTTTGAAATCAAACATTCTTTACTTTTTATTCATGTTGAAGTAAATGTCTTTGATGACTATATAAAAAGAATCCCCTGCCCACCAAACAATAGCAGCTTTAAAGGCCCGTGTGATATATTTTCCATGTTGTTTATGTTTTGTTTTTTATCTTTGACTTTATGCACCCAATGTGCAATTTTATCTTTAACATGATAAAATATAAACAATGCTTGATCTGTACTTTTACTACTATTAAGTTTAACAAACAAGGATGTGTTTTTTTTTATTCTGTAATTCTATAATTCCTTTAATTATTATGTTTTTTTTTTTTTTTAAACATCTGGATGAGGCATAGTAGGAGCGCGAGACTGCATTGTCTGGTCGTTTTGTCTCTGATCTTTATTTTATATCATAACATACACTGATCTCCCATGCGGTATGAAAAGCATCATAAAGCCAGGACGCCTGTGTGTATGAACTGTAAACAAGCGCATCAAACATGCACAATAGCAGCGGTGAATATTTCTGTTATATGGGGCCCTGCAATAAAAGTCCTGATGGCGTCCTCACTGGAAAACAAAGAAAAGTGCATTAAAGAAGAGAAAATAATAATCAAAAGTGACTGTAAGGATCAAAGAGGGAGCGGTGGGATTGGACTCGGTCACAATGACTCGCATTGTGTTTTTGTATTACAAATAGCAGGGGAGTGGCGCAAGGGATTTTTTTATTCAGCAGAGAGTGTGATTAATTGAACACATGTTCCTTTTCAAGCAGCCAATGCCTCTGAGAGTCACATCGCCTGTGCTTTATCGCTCCTGATGTTCTACCAGACAGGAATACATTAAAATAAACAATCAGAATAAAGACATGCAAATAAAAAATGGCACAAAGATAAATAGCACCAGCCGTAAAGACAAAAAAAGCCCACAAGAATGAATCTGGTCTATTCTGATGGCAAAAGTGTAAAGATGGCAGCGGCTCTGAAGCAGAGATGCACAGTCATAAACACACACTTGATGAATGAACGCTGAGTGAAGGGCAGCAGATGTTTTACTCAGCATAAAGCGCAGCGATTAGAAATCATCATTAGCCTCTGGTGTATCTGTGTTAGTGTAGTGCTGGTACTTGTGTGTTATTAAACTCCACTTGAGGGGTCACACATTCTGAAGAGTCTCAAAAAGCAGCGATGGTCCCTCAAAATGCTAAAATAAACTGGAACAACAACAGCCATATTATTAATGTTGTATGATCTTTTCTGTAAAACTCCATAGAAAAGGGATAATCATAGCAAATTAAAAGCCCCAATTTCTTGAGAAATATATATTATATATTTAATTTCCAAAAATAAAAGACACACATCATGGTTGCCATGACATCACAAATACCAAAATATATAACATTCAAAGTTAAACAACATTCATATATTTACATTTGGTAGTCAAATGCATCTCAGTTAGTCAGACAAACATCCAATTAACTTATTTTATTCTCGTTCTTATTCAATGATTCGCTCTCTTTTACCAGCTCATCTCATGTATTATGCATGTGTGTTGAAAATATTTGATATATGACAACATATATGCATATAATGTAAAATATATGCACACAGTGGTGTTTGAAAATATGTGATCCCTTTAGAATTGTCCATATTTCTGCATGTGGGTGGATGAGTACTTATTTTGGTTTAAATGAGAAGCATTACATCTACAGAAAGGCAAAACACTGCATTGCAGCATGACAACCCTATTCAATTTGTGAAACATGGTGGTGGTAGTGTCATGGTTTGGCAGATTGTAATTCTGGATCAGAGCAGCAAATACTAAGAGAAAATGTGAGGACATCTATTCATGAGCTGAATTTAAAAAAAATGGGGTAAAATGGGAGAGTAAACTGGATGAAAACACATGTGGACATGAGGAGAACACATGAAACTCTTCACAGACAGTGACCTAAGCAGGGATCAAACCCAAAACCCTATGTCCCTAGAGCACACTACCTGTGTTGCCAACATGCTGCCTTAGGCCAATTCTATGCAGTAATAAGTAAACCTTTAAAGGGTTCACAAACTTTCAAGCACCACTGTATGTCACTTCCTTTAATTCACATTTTCATCTCAGTGTCAGTAAATCAAACGAGATGATCTTTGACTCCAGGAAACTGTAGAGAGGTGACAACTTGCACTTTTTTAATAATAGACCTGAAGTTGAAAGAAACAGCAGTGTTCCTCTGTGCACACCTTACAGAAGATCCCACCTGTTCCCAGCATGCCAACGCAGCTTTGACATCTGCCCGTCACTTCTTCTTGTGAAGGCTCAAGAAGTTTGTTCTGCTTCCTGACATCCTCCTCAGTTTATACAGAAACAGTATATAGAAAATGCATGCCATATTTGAGACTTCACATCTCAGGATCAGAGTAACCTACAGACATGATATACATATAATAACAAACTACAAGAGCTGGTCTCATCATAGTGTGATGGATTATCAGTAAGTAATCCATCTTAAATCCAAATGATCCCGACTGAATTAAATCCCAGTTTAAATGACAAAGCAGCTTCCAGTTCCTGTTTACTGCTCTGTCCATGTGTACATGCTCGACCTGCATGCAGACTCCCACTGATCAGTGTTCTCTTTTCTTTGCTCACACCGTGTTCATATTTCAGAATAAAAACCCAGAGAAGGCATAATGCTGATTCATACATAAATAACAAATATAATAAAGGACATTTAGGTTTAGATTTTTGACTATTGTAAAGTTTTTTTTGAAGAACTTATTATAAATAATAATGTAATGCTTAAAAAATCAATTTAAACATTACAAATAATTAATCTAATTTATTGCCTTTTCAGATGATCACTGTTAAGATAGATTTAAAGTTTTTTAAAGTACTTATAATCAAAACTAAACATTGTCAAACAACACAAAACATCCCACAAAGATCTAAAGATTAATTAATTCTTGGGGCCACATTTTTCTATCTTTTATTCTGGACCTCATTTCGGGTCAATTATTCCAGTGACCCACATAACCTGCACAAAGTGGTTGCATACCTGTGTGGGTGTGCACCGTTCATAGCCTCTCTGGGGTTTGTACTCTATGTGCCACATTGACCTGGTGATGTCTGGTAAACTGTGCACATTCAGCAGTAGGCCCATGAGGCATTATGTATATCCAACCCAGCTTTGTCCCTCTTGAACCCATCCATATGCCAAAGACAGCTCTGCATCCTCCTCCAGAGCACGACTTTTCACAGTTTACAATGTCAAGTCCTGAGGATATTGGGGTGATGACAGCAGCACACTTCTCAGCCACCTCTATTGTCCATGCTTTCTGTAATCTCCGTAGTCTGCAACATTGCCAATGACAAGGATTCTGCTTGTGTGTGCTGCCCACAGACCTTGGGGATCCACCAACCAGTGCTACCATTGTGTGCTCAGCTCCTCCAGCACTGCCATCCACAGTACCTTCGTTTTTTTTTTGTTTTTTTTTTTTCTCCTGGGAACTCTGGATCTCTGCCTCCACTATGCCACTAACCACATTAACTTTTTTTGAGTTTAAGCACAGTCTCAGCCACTGGGAGGAAAACCAGTCTGTATATGCACACATCTCGTATGGAAATAAAGCGGAATTCGTGCACTTGACTCAGCTCAGCTCGTGTCAAAATGGCTGCTGGTGACGGACTTGAGTTGACATCCATTTGCAGTGGGAGGGAACGGGGTCACAAAAGAGATACTGATGAGCCACTGTCAAAAGGGCAGTGAGCTGACCCATCACCAGAATCCTCCTCCCCCCACAACAACGCTCTATCCAAAGTCTGTGTTGACGGCCAGTCCTCTCTGGATAATGGCACTGTCTGGTGTAGTGTCCCCTTTCCTTCCAGCACACCAGCCACACCAGTTTGCTCTGGGGCTGTTTATCATGTCTCTTCATGGAGCTCCTTTGTTGTTCATGGCATCATATCGCTGCTAAGGATGAGGTTTGCCCTCTTTGCCTCCATGGCAGACATGGCAGAGCTGTTTGCTAATGCTGCTGTTGCTGGTCTGAAGAGCCAAGTAATGTGTCGTTCAGAGGAACTTGTAGTTATTTTCCTTCCAAAGCTGAGCAGAGATGCATTGTGGGGAAGACTGTCGTCCACTTGTGATGCTGGGATCCACTATCTGTGCTGTATAAGGTTTCCCAAACACCCTTGCATTTGTGGCCATGTCCTTATTCTGGGATGTTGTCAAAGTTTGCTTTCCATACCTCTGCCTCTCTTTCTTGCCATCCTCTTGCTGCCCCACCATCTTGTTGTGTCAAAATGATTGGTGCTGGTGATGGTCTGGTGATGGTCCGGTGTGACATTATTGTGTGGTCACTGTGGATCCCATCCTCCATCTTCACATCCTCCTCCCAAGGCAACCCTACTGTTTGCCTGGACTTGTTCTATGTAGTTCTTGGTATCTCCTAACTGCGTGCACAATCTTACTCACTGTCTTTTTTGCTGTTTACATTCTTTGATGATGTGCTACTCATCTTCTTCCAGGTTGTCACTTAGTGGCAATAAAAAGAGGGAATCAATTAGCATGAGGTTATTTGAACAGTATATATATACATGCATTGGTCAGTTGCCATATATTTCTGCATTTTGTGGTTAGTGACTTTGCTACATGTGTACAACTGCACCCTCTTGATTCATGTATCGACTTTAGCAAGGCTTTCTGCCAGGCTTCACAGTTAGCAGCTCCTTGTTGATGTATTCATTGTCATCTTCTATGACGTTGCTACATTATTCTGTATAGATCTTCTTGTATTGATTTCTCATTAATCTTTTTGTGTAATATATTTTGCATATAGTATAGATTTCCACACATAGGACTGTTCTTATTCCATATATGTAGTATTAAAGAGTACTACTGTAATCACCTGAGCCTCACCACAAGAGTGTCAATGCCTGAGTGTACTGGCTTGTTGTGCAAATGACAACAAACCTTGAGTTTAGAGAATAAATATCCCCTGACAACCTGCCCATTTTGGGTCTGTATGGGTATCTCAACTGGGATTCGTAAAGTTTTGTCATTGGGTTCCATATTGTTCCCACATAGGGTTTCTTACTAGGTCCCTGATGGGACCAGTCATTTTCTCCTTTTGCTTTTAGTCCTTCATCACCTAATGTAGTTCTGATATCAAGTAGAACATGCCAAAGCAAAGTCAAAAGGTAGGGATATACTAAGTCAGAACTACTTAATAGAGAACAAGCCCTTTTGGGGCCTCTATGGGCCCAAGTGGGAAGCAGAAGGTTTTGTCCATGTTTCATATTGGCCCCACACATGGATGCCCACCAAGGTCAGTGATGGGACCAAGAGGGGCTAAACAGGGCCCAAATTTAAGATTAAGATTGACATTAATGATGTGGGTAGCCCAACCCTGTCCCAATAATAATGCACGAACAAACTTACTCAGAGCCCATTCCCACCCAGAACCCTCCTAGCCAACATTTCACAACTGAAGTCCTAATGTTTCAGATATCCTAATCATTTCTCACTCTGCTGTAGTTAATTGTACTAACAGTAGTTTTACACCCCTGCAGGTAACAGTGCAAACGCACCGCTGTATTTAACAGCGATGTCATTGCACTGCAACTAATAGTGCTCTCATTCTGCTCCAGCTAAAAGTGCTTTAGTGACACTGCACCTAACAGTGCTATTACCTCACTACTGTTAACAGTGCTATCATTCTGCTGCAGCTCAAGCTGCTATTATGCCACTGCAGCTAGAAGCGCTATCACTTCACTGCAGCTGCCTCATGTCTCTCTGACCTACCAAGAGATTTGCACAGCCCACTGGGAACCAGAGAAAAGTGAATCTTCTCCAATTTCTCCACTCGCTTTTCTTCCTCCAGCACTCACCTTTGAATTTAGTTTCACAGGGGAGCAGGAAGGTGGGAAAGTAGAAGATGACAAAGCAAACTGGAGCCTTATAGTAGAGTGAAAGCACTGAATAAGGAAAATGTATGTATTCATCTATTTGAAAGGTCAGTCCAGGAGCTAATTTTTGGCCTTTGTTAATTAATGGTGAACAAAAATGCATCCACTCCATGAAAGGATTCAAGGGCCCCAATGAGACAGAGGCCCAAGAAGATATATCATTGGATTCTGTCACACCTATCATGTTAATGTTTACTGGTATAGCCTGGATATGGTCTGCAAAGCTGCATTTAGTATTTAGTATTCACCTCTCAAGGCTGCAAACCACCCACTGGACTACAATTTACCATGTCTTCCCATCCATTGGTGGATCCAGCATAATCCAGCAATCCAGCATGGAGAAAGCTATGGAGATTTGTTACCATTCTGAAGCAAAAAAAAAAATAATAATAATAATAATTAATTAATTAATGTTACTTTGTAACATTCAAATAATTTCATTTTTCCATATTAATATTGTGTCTCCAGAAATACTGTCTTAGTCACATCTATACAAATTCCTGAGAGCAGACTGGCCTGGAACTGCACCCCGTGCTGCTGACATGTAATAGCCTGCTTGAAGAATCATGTGCATTCCCACTTCTCCTTCTGGAGACTGGTCTGGATATTTTACAGGATGACAAAATGCACCAACAGTTATTAGATGCACTTTTAAAGCTGTGGATCATTTTTTTCTTGCTGCAGGATTCATGTAGAGCAGCAAACAGTGGATCCATTTAAAGTTAATGGCCAAGACGTGCAAAATATTTTGCCTCAAGAGTGAAAATATGGCTTAAAAGAACTTTATTAATTCAGATGAAGATGCCTCTGAAAAAAAAAATCAAAACAAGAAAAACAAAAACAGTAAAAACAGAGACGACTGTACTGGACCCATTGTTTTCGAAAGCAAATTGATATGTTATTAAGAGCTTATTAAGGGTATTAATATGCTGAAGTTGTAAGAAAGCTTATAGACAACTAAGTATCATTTGAAATGGAAAATGACAAATTTATGAGTTAATCTACTGAACAGGAAACAAAACCAGGCTACTTATTAAGCTTTAGACTATTTAGTACCCTAAGTCAGTTTTGTGGGATAGTTTAGTAGTGTGATATTTTTTTAGCAAAAAAAAAAATATATAAATAGTATTTTTTAGAGGAATTCTCACATGTCAGGAAGTCCTATGCTATTGATATATGTCTTCGTTTGGAAAATTAAATTCAAGAATTAACGAGTGTTTAAATATTGGTATGAACAATATATTGATCACAACTTATAACTTTTTAGTGCTTATAAACACTAAAAACAATTTATATGTCAGACATCCTGTTGGAAACTGTTAATACGTTGTTCAAAATACTTGATAGTGATTCAACAAAAATAATTATGTGTATGACTTTTATTCTGAAATGTGAACACTGTGTAAACAAAGAAAGAGAGCAAACCACCCCTCCCTTCTCATTTTACTCTATAACCCAAAATATGGGTCAGTGATGTCATTAGCTCCACCCACCCATACAAGTCTGTATGCAGGTTGAGCATGTACACATGGACAGAGCAGTAAACATGCACTGGAAGCTCCTTTGGCATTTAAACTGGGATTGAATTCACTTGGAAATTAGTGCATTTTAACTATTTTCAACACTTGATTAGTCACTGATAATTCATCACACCCTGCCAAGGCTTGATAGGGTACATCTTATATGTGTCTGTATGTTGCTCTGATCCTGAATTATGAAGCCTAGAATACAGCATGCAGCTGCCTGTAAAGTGTGGATTTTGAATTCTAATTCTTATGGTCAGGCTTCCTGTTTCCAAACATTGGATGTAGCCTGGGGGCAAAAGTACTCTGGTAGCTTAGAGAGGCATAACATTGTAAAATTAGTCAGTTGTTGTAATCAACGTAGATGAGAGCAAACTAGGAATGCTGCCTTTGCATAATGCCCTGCCCCTTTTTGGATTAACAAATGCTCTAATTTGACTAATTTTCTAATTAGTTGATTTTGTCCAAAATACCCATTTACAAGCTTTGAGTTGAATAAAATAAGCCCACCCTCCTAGACAATTACATAATTTCACTGCAGATCAACTATCATCACTGTTTTACACATAAAAGAAATAGGGGCTTTCAGGATGCCTCCCTCTAAGGGGATGAATGACCCCATCCTGTTGTCAAAAGTGTCATATCATGCCGGATCTGTTGAATTTGTGTTATAATGATGATGATCATGAATAAAATCACTTTCAGGGAACAAAAAAAAAAGTTTAGTATAAGGGTAGGTTTCAACTCCATTTGACAGCTACTGTAATCCAATTATATATGACATGAGCCATGTAGGAGTTGTAGGACAGTGATGAAATGGTTGTTATAGATGATCCTAAAAGCCTCGGTAGCTCAGACTACACTGATTACCTCAAAACGAGTGTTCTGGTCTGGATCCATAATCTGGGATTTTTGGCAAAAGGTGATCCATAATTAAATTAAAATTGTCCTTTCATTTCCTCTTTGAGAAGATCAGCTGCTCGTCCCTATTGTTCTCTAAAGTGAGAAAAAGTTGCTTTTTGGCCCCTGGTTGTATCTCTAATGACGATGCACAGAAACCTGTCCAATGGAAATGATGAAATGATGACCAAAGAAAACAAAATGTCCTGCTGCTACTGAAGACGTTTACATTCCGACAGAAAGGTGTCGTCAGTCTCATTTCACATTTGAGATTATCAGTTAAAGAGCACTGGAGTGAACGGAAATGTTTCCATATCTGTAGAATAAACTAAGCATTAGACATGAGTCTTGTGTTGAACAGGATTTTGTACTGTACCCAGTGTGGATTGCTGTTTCTGGACAATCTGTCTAATCCACATAAAGGTCAGGGTCATGGGGGCACTGACAGAATGAACAAGTTAATTAAAACAAGGAGAAAAAAAAATAAAAAGGTCAGTTGAGAGAAGTCTAAATTAGCCCCTTTGCCAAAGGTCGAAAGCTGCACTGCTGATGCAGAGACTGCTGTAAACAAAGAGTGACCAGTCAATTCTGAGTTTAATCACATGTTTAAACTTTGAGGCCATGAACATGGATGTTCATGTGTATGGATGTGGCGATATGATTGTGGTTTGATATGTTTTCACATACAGAGCGTATTTGAAGGCAGCTTTATTTGAGCACTGCTCTTTCTTGCTCCTGGTCTCCCTTTACAGTCAGGAAGTGGATTTTGCAGATTGAACCACACTTAAAGAAGAACGTGCTCTGCTCCTCTGAGAAGCCGAGAGATCTGGAAGATACAGAACCATCCCTACAAATGAAAGAGGCAACATTTTCACAAGTATTGTTTGGCCTGATTTGACAAAGTGGCTAAAGTGGCCACCTTAGTCGGGTGACTGGATTGAAAAGGTTGGAAACCTGCTGTTGGTCTCTGCTGGTCCACTTTTGGTCCATCAAATTATCCTACTGCATACAAGATCTAGGAGTTTTATTTTAATTAAAAAAAGCTAAATATAACAAACCAATAGAAAACCAAAGGCTAAGCCTGACATATTTTTTTTTAATTATTATTGTTATTGACACTGACCTGAATGAAAATTGCTAATTTACTAAATTAAAACATATTAAAGGAATATGGACTGGAAATAGTGACAGAAAGTCACAAGGGGTTTAATACTCTCCTTAAATGCTGGTGGACCACCAAGAAACTGTTGAGCAAAATGCCAGCAGAACACCAGCTTTGCCTTCATTGGGCCAAGAGATCAGCAGGATAGTGTTGCTTTATATAGAGCTTAGACATTTTGATATGTTACAGTGACAGATAGCAAAAAACAAACAAACAAACAAACAAACAAACAAACAAACACACAAACAAATTAATAAATAATTTTAAAACGGCAGGCCAATCTCCTGCACTTGAAGGGAGATTGTTGTGCTGTTAAGTTAAAATATCAATAGTCCTTCTCCAGAATCCTATACAGCACCTTTAATATCATTTTAAAATGTCATTATGGACATTGTACAGTATTTGTAAAAGCCACATGGAGGAACTCTTAACCACACTAATTAAATGAGAGATTTCAGAATATAGACAGACTAAACTCACTGTGCTGTTCATCATGACATTTATGAAAAAAAAAAAATACCTGAAATTGCTCAATAACCAACATCACAAGGCAGATTTTTTTCAAGCCTCATTAACAGTGTTCCTTCTTAAACACTCCTAGACTAGTTAAAAATTATCCCCATTACAACTCTCATATTGCAAATGTGAACAGTTTGCTGGTTTTTTTATGTTTTAAATGCTTTCAACTTTTGCACGATGACATACGTTCATATTTGTGCTATGGCAAACTTTCATGAATGCATTTTGGAGGGTTGATCACATGACTGTCAAGAAGTGAGGAATATATATTGGAGTGATTTGTGTGTTTGAGAGTCGCTGTATTTATTCGGTCTCTTCTTGAAGGCATGAATACTATATGATGTGATGTCTCTGACAACAGCAGGGGGAGGCTGTGCTGTGTTTTTACAGCAGAGTAGAGAAAGCTCCTGTCAAGACACTTGGTGTTGACCCGAGGGACTGACAAGGCACGGTTTCCCGGTAACCTTCCAGTGGCTTGACCTGGAAAATGAGCTGAAGGTAGCACTGCTTTCAGGTCAGCTGGACAATTGGGAGTTCAAAGTGTTCTGATGAATCAACTTGGTGATGGTGGCATAATCCTTTATGAGTCATCATTCATGCCAGTGATCTTTAATGCTTTCATCTGGAGGACATCTATGTAGCTGTCTAATTCAAGGCTTTCATTCAAGCAAGGGTTGAGTACTCCACGATGCTCTTAACCTGAGTTTATAGATGTTGGCTCTGCCTCTGGGGTCAAAGTTGTTGGCCAACTTCCTGACCACTCCAAGACGTCATTGATGAGCTGCCCTCTAGAGCCACGTTCTACCATCATTTTCAAACAAGCATTTGACTTCCTCTCAAGGGATGTTCATTGCATTGATGATCTGTCACTTCAACAAGGAGTTTACTCTTAGAGTCTTAAAATTACTGTTATCAGAGCTCTCCTAAAGAAGAGTAATCTCGAGTCACCAGTTTTAATAATTATACACCTGCTCTAAACATTCCTTTCTTGGACTGGTGGTCAGTTACAACAATTCAATTTTTTTCTTTTTTTTTTTTTTCTTTTTTTGGGCTTTTAATAGCCTAAAGAGCTCCATTTTCTGTGTTGTTTCTCTTGACCTGTGTTAAGACCTTTTGACATTTGTTTTGTTAAAGTCAACTGGAAGACATTATAGCTCGGATGGTGGCCTTAAATTAAAATCCACATATGCAACATCTGCAAAACAGCATTCTTTAAACTTATTCTTTAAACTAACATTTTTTTTAATGAAAAATCAGTGCTTATTCTTATTTTGGGTCAATTTCTTAACATTATGAGGTGTTTTTGTCTGCATTTTTGACTCGTCATCTAGAAAACCGAAAATCTATGTCCGTGTTACAATAAAGACTTTAAGGCTCAATATCTCAAAACTGACAATTCATTACGGAAAAAATAAAATAAAACAATATCATCATGCAATCCTTTCATACAAAGATCTACTCTTACATCTGTTTGTTTTATTAATAGACTTGAAGTATTCACCTCTTATCATGACTATTACATTCATCCTACAATGACTGACTCTCTCTCTCTCTCTCTCTCTCTCTCTCTCTCTCTCTCTCTCTCTCTCTCGATCTCGCTCTCTGTGCCTCGCTCTTTTCCCATGCTGTCCCATTTGTATTTGTCAGAGCACTAACAGAGGACACACAAACACTGAGGACTGACAGATCACCTCGAGCAAACACACACAAACATGGGGACAAATCGATAAGCATCCACACAGAACAATTACACAATTTATCTATCAATCAATAGGCTGATATTAATATGCCCACAGGAAGATTTCAACCTGACATGTTTATGAAAGTCATAAATACTCTGACTAGTCGGTTACAGCTTGAAAGAGAGAGAGAGCGAGAGCGAGAGGGAGAAGAAGCAGAATGACAGAAAAGAAAGAAGATGTCTTTACTAAATCTTCACTTGTTTTCTTGTATTGACTTTCATGATGAGATTTCCATTTCCTAAGTTAATCCAAAGTGACAACTAATAAATATGAGTGTCAATGGCAGTGTGTTCATTTCATTTTCCTAGTATGCAATCATGTTTAATGTGTTACACAAACTCAGTTACACCATTACATCAAATGTTCAAGATCACATAAACACCCATAAAATTGCAAATACGCATGCTCAGCTGTAAATGTCCTGGTAATGACCTGGTCCATAATTCCCTAAAAAAGAACACACACAGGTTAAGTCTACTTGTATATTAGCCCAGGAGAAAGTGCTTTCTGAGAGGTACTGTAATGTCAAGTCTGATTATTAACAGTTATATGTTTTCTATTACCACATAACAGATGTAGCAGAATGGTGTGTTCATATTCAGTGTTATGTTCTATTAAGTATTTATTTCTTTATAATAAATAATAATAATAACAATAATAATAATAATAATAATAATAATAATAATAATAATAATAATAGTAATTATTATTATTATTATTTTATCAAGGTATTCTACAACACAACTGACATACAGAGCAGGGATATTGCATATCCAAGACAGATGGATAAGATTTCTGAAAACCTGCGACTTTTACACCCCATGATAACTAAATCTGTCTTTGATTGTGGGACTGGAACGCGGCATAAACAAACAAGCTTTACCGAGCTTGTGATTTGCTTGTGACTAAGTTTACAATCTGTCACCTGCTGTGTGTTATTTGCTTCTTAGATGACAGCTTGGTGATCACATGGCTCTTTATAACTAAGAACTATATAAAAAAGCTCTAATAAATAAATATCTCAGTGAATGTAAAGGGTAGAAGCCCTTCTATTTACTTCTTTTAAGTGTGAGGGTAATTAGATTCAGTTTTCGGGGTTGGATGGGGTTGTGTTTTTTTTTTTTTTTGTGTTTACTTAGGCTCAATGGTTCTTTATTATTTGCCTCTCCCATGAAGTTCAGCCAGCATCAAATATTCATGCTGTATCAACACAAAAATGGCTGTTGGACTGAAGCTTGACCCTTTTCCAACATCTGCCCTCAGAGAAAAATCACTTTGGAACAACAAGAGAGAAGAATGCCTGGCCTAAAGCATTGTTCTCATGGGGCAGTGAGAGGGAAAGAGAAAAGGGGGTTGGGGGAAAAAATAAAAAAAAGAGATAAAATGAAAAAAATAAGTGAAAAATCTGCAGGTATTTTGGGTTTGACAAAATGTTGTTTGTGCTTTTATTTTTATTTGACTGTTAAACTGTTCAGAAAAATTGATGAAACAAATGAAAATAACAGATGAACAGGTGGTAATAAAATAGTGCTTTCTCAATAAATGACATTTGGTTCTTAAAAATACAGTGCTGTGAGAAAAGTATTTGTCCTATCTGGTTTTAATAGGTAACTTATCAAACACAATGGGATGTCATCAGGAAAAAATCCCATTGAAGCTGAATTTTAGCAGTTAAAAAAAATTCTTTCCAAAAAAAAAATAAAAAATCTTTGTGTCAGGACATTGCAGGAGGTCATCAACATTTTTTACTGTATTTGGTAATTTCCCACTACGGGACTAATAAAAGGATCGTAGACTGATCTTTGATCTTTCAGCTAGAATTATTGATTTACTAGAACGTGCGTGAACATTCCGAACCATCAATATTTTTTAGCTAACTAGAGCGTTCAATCTGTCAGTGCAGTATGTAATTGTGTTTGTTGTATAATATGTTGTGATTAGACTTTTATTATGTCCACATTTTCAGAACATTTCTAGAACTTATATTTCTGGAATGTTACAGTAACTTTATGGAAACTCTGGAAACTTTGTTAATGGTTCTGTAATATCTTTTATTCAGCACATCTTAATATAAACACACACATATATTCAAATGTGCACATTTTCATATTCTAACAAATTCCATTGACTTCTGCTTCTGTTTTGCAAAACTCAAACTAACTTTCAATATTGCACATGAACAAGAAGCCACAACACACAATAACAAAGCTTCTTCTTTTGTACCTAAATTGATTTGGACTCAACCTACAATAAGGATATGTTTAGATTTGGCTTAGTTTGGGTTCGCTCCTTAGGTCAGGATTAGGTAAAAATTGTTAGGTTTCGTATGGTTAAAGTTACAGTTAGAGTAAGGGCTAGCAGGGTTTATCAGTTCACTATTAGGATTAGAAAAAGGAAAAAGGTTTAGGAATTTGTGGTCAAAGGTTGGGGTTAAGTGAGGTTAGGTTTAGGGTTTATGGTGAGTTGGGATTAGAGTAAGGGTTAGGTTTAGGTTTATGGTTTGGAGTTAGGGTTAGAAGTAGGGTTCAGGTTTAGGTTTATGGTTAGGTTAGGGTTAAGTAAGGGTTAGGATTTGAGTTTATGGTTAAGGTTAGGTTAGAGTAAGGGTTAGGTTTAGGTTTATGGTTGGGATTGGGGTTAGAAGTAAGGGGTTGGTTTAGGTTTTATGGATTAAGGTTAGGGTTAGTAAGGGTTAGAGTTTAGGTTTCCCAGGTTTATAGTTAAGGTTAGGTTAGAAGTAAGAGAGTTAGGATTTAAGGTTTATTATTAAGAGTTAAGGAGTTAGAAGTAAAAATTGAAGTTTAGGGTTTATTGTTAAGGATTGAGGTTAGTGAGGTTAGGTTTAGGTTTATTGTTGGGTTAGAGGTCAAATGAGGTTAGGTTTAGGGATTATTGTTGAGAGTTAGGGTTAGGTAAAGTTTATTTAGGGTTTATGTAGTTGGGTTAGGGTTAGAGTAGAGGTTAGGTTTTAGGTTTTTATGGTTAGGTTAGAGGTTAGAGTAGGGTTGGAGAGTTGGAATTTATGGTTAAAGGTTAGAGAATTTGAAATGAGGTTAGGTTTAGGTTTATTGTTAGGTTAGGGTTACTAGAGTAAGGGGTTCAAGTTGGGTTTATAGTTGAGTTAGGGTTAGAAGTAAGGGTCCTTTGGGTTCATAGCTAATGTTGAGTTAGAAGTAGGGTTAGGTTTGGGTTTTGAGGTTTATGGTTAGAGTTGAGGGTTAGAGTAAGGGTTCAAGAGTTTTAGGGTTTCCAGGGTTTATGGTTGAAGATTTAGGGTTAGTAAGGAGTTGGGGTTTGGGTTTAGGGTTTATGGATTGAGTTAGGGTTAGAAGTGAGGTTGAGTTTAGGTTTATTGTTGGGGATTGGTTGAGTAAGGGTCCTTTGGGGTTTATAGTTTAAGAGTTAGGGTTAGAGTAAGAGGGTTGGGATTTGAGTTTATATGGTTAGGTTAGGAGTTGAAGTAGGGTTCAAGTTTGGGTTTATAGTTAGGTTGAGGTTAGGGTTGGGGTTAGGGTTAAGGGTTGTGGATTCCTTAGTTGGTGAGTGTTAAGTAAGTTCAAGTTTGGGTTTATGGTTAAAGTTAGGGTTAGGGTTAGGGTAAGGGTAAGGTTAAGTTTAGTTTAGGGTTAGAGTAAAGGGTTACATTTGGGTTTCTGGTTGGGGTTGAGATTAGAGTAACAGTTAGGTTTAGGTTTTATCATGTTTAATAATGCAGTTGAAATAAATTAAGTTGAGATTTTATGGTTTAAAAGGGTCCAGCTTTACTGTTTACACTTCAGACAACAATAAAATAACTAACATAGTATGTTTATTTCACTTTTATATGCTGGATCCACAAAACTTTCGAAAAAGTTTCAGGTACGAGTAAATAGCCCATTCTGTAATCATGTCATAGCAATACGGTGCCCTATATGGAACAATTTTTTGGAACTGCTGTTTAGTTATAATGATTTAACATTATTTTTATTTATTTATTTATGTTTAAGTTTTTTCAATTTTCTGTTGAACCTTTATTCCTTTAATACCTGTGATTCTTGCTATTTGTGCATCTCTGCATCTGTTTATCTGCTGTCTTATACTGCAGTTTGTCATGAGTGTTACTAAACCCAGGAGGGTGGAGGCGGCCCCAGGTTTAATGAGGAAGAAGAGAGAGGAGAAAGTTAAAGAAAAGGATGAAACAAAAAGCTCGGCATTTATAATTCAGTGTAATGGTGCCCATGGCAGTTCTGTTTGAGTAGCTCTCTGTCCAGCAGATGGCGGGAAATAGAGGCACACAGTGCTTACACACACACACACACACACATTTTCACACACACACACTAAATGCTGCACTAACATAACAAGTTCCGTTTACAGAACATTTGTAGTCTGATTTTTATTGCAGATTTTAGTTACATTATTGAAAAACAGACTCACTGATGTTGGGTCTGCTGAAAGTTCAGAGACACCTTCTTTGTTAAAAATTAAAATATACATATAAAAATAAATAAACATTTAAAAGGTGCAGAATGCTACAAACCTGTTTGCCTAATGCAACCATGGTGTTTATGTCTGCCACATGAAATTCACTTGTACTGATTGGCATTACATTAGAACTGCCTGCCACAAAGTTGTATAGGTCTAGCTTAGACACATGAAGGCTTGGACAAATCACAACAAAGCCAGCATTTTTGTCAGCAATTTGTGCCTCTGTATTGTTTTTGTTTGGTCAGACCAGGCAGGCTAGTCATTACTAAATATACATCAGTGGACTTTGGGTTGTCCAGGACCATTACTGACCATTGTATGCAAGACATTACTACGAACCTGTTTTGGAGATAAAACAGTTAAGCGGTTCGAATTTGTTCTTTCATGCGTTTACTCTCCTTTAACACATCATTTCAAACTTTATAACTATTTGTTATCAACAAATGTCAGTGCCCGTGTAACCAGACTGGTTTTATTCACTTCCTGTCGGTATTTTTAATGTTATGTCTAAATGGCTTAAATGAGGTTGTGATCCATGGTGATGGTGTGTTTGTGTGTGTAGTGCTATTATGAGTGCATCAGACACATCAGTGTTGCTGGAGTATTTAAACACTGTCCCTCGCTGTCCACTGTATTGGACACATAGGTGTCACATAGGACACACAGCAGCACTGCTGTGCCTGGTTCGCTCACACCAGCACTGCAAACACTAACAAACACCAACTGTGTCAGTGTCACTGCAGTGCTGAGAATGACCCACCACCCAAATAATGCTGCAACAAGTGTAGGTGGTCTGAGATCCTCGGCATTTGAGGAACAGGGTAAAGGGGCTAAACAAGGTGACGAAAACAGATGAACTACTAATCATAACTGCAAAGCTCCTATACGGTGGAGCTGATAAAATGGCCAATGAATGTAGAAACCAGGAGGTGGTGTTAATCATGTGGGTGATCGATCTACATACACAGTATAGCATACGTTAATGAAATGTACATTTAAATGTGGCTCCACAGTCAATATGCATGCATATTTATTTGGTAACAGGTTGCATTCCACAATGGATTGTGGTCTGTAAACATTGTGAGACCTACAGGTATCAGTGTGATGAGTCTGGTAATTGCCTGCAGTTGATAGCGAACTCAGCAGGTGGGCTTTTTGTTGGCCGGATTGAGCAGTGCCTCAGGCTGTTCCTAACAGCGAATGTGTGATAGATTATTATTGGTCCTAAACCGGCCGGCAGTGTGGGAGCAGGCGAATGTAAGTGAATTTCCAACGAGCGGTCTGTAGCAGCTGGCAGGTGGAGAACAGGTGTGACAGGTGATGGAGTGAAAGACATACTGCTTTTCAGCACAGAAATGCTTCAACACATAGCAAAGCGGACAAGTTGGTGGTGACCGGCTGGTGGGATGGAGAGATCAGGGGTCGTGGCCTCAAATTAGTCTGCCATGTTCTGGATCAGAGACCAAATATATATTAATCTGATGATATACGAGTAGGTGATATTTTGCATAATTGTTCTAAAACAGTACTGAAAGTTAATTTGGTGCTATCCAGTTTATTTTTAAGGTTCTCTTTTATTTTCAGAAAATTTCACAGCTATACAAAGAAGCATCTAAACGGCTTTTTGAGTCGACATGATTTCTATGGACCTAGAGTCGCAGTGCCTGCGATTGCAGCTCAGCAGTGCTTTTGTGTTGCTGTTTGGTTGTTAAAGTGTTGCTATGGTATAGGTGTTGGTTGCCATTAGGGCTGGGCAATATGACTAAAACATATGAAGAATCACAGTATGCTGGACTTTTAAACAGAAACCTTTAATCATGATGTTTCTACTACAAGACATTGAATAAGATTGTACTCTACCGAGTATCGTCCCTCCAGAAACCAAGCCATTTCCTTACAAGCCTGCTCTTCTATGAAATTCGGTCTTTCTAGATGAGCCAGCGCACCGTGAACAGATGTAATGTTAATATGGACTTTTTTTGTATATTGCTCAAACGATCTTGATAATGTTGATATTTGCAACCTGTGTCCCTGTGTGGTTTTCTAAATTAAGTTCCCTAAGATATTTGCTATGATGGTTCGTGGTTTGCTAAGTGGTTGCTGTGGTGGTTGCTTACGTTTTGCTATGTTTCATTGCAAAAATGTTTGGTGGAATAATGGAGCAAATAATAATTAAATGCAAATAACTTGTGGGGTGCCAAAACATTTGCCCACAAGCTGTGAAGGCGAGGAGAGGAGTGGAGGGAAAGTGTTCTTGCTGGAATTGTGGCCTTGCTTTGATTTACTCCCAGTGCTGAAAAACATAATTCCCAACAATAAAAAAGGTCAGTAGTGCTCACATGACTTACAGTTATATAAAGGCTTTTGGTCAAGCTTTGACTGAGCCCCTTTGATCTCCTCATTACAAGTGACCCTGCTTTTGCCCTCATATTCTTCTAGACTGACCTGGATTACACATTTACAGAAGCTTCACACTGAAAGTGTACTGTAGTCTTTCTGTAGTACTTTGACATTAAAAGACACCAAGATGCTTACACACAAAAGCATAGAAGTAATTGCGTGAGACTTGAAATACCTCACAAGAAAATAAGCTTCTCTATTTCTTTTCACATCTATATTTTGTTTATCTTGATTTATTTTGTTTATATTTGAGAAATTTATATTTTATACATATATATATGCTGTCCACCTGGCAGAGAGAGATCTTGCACTAAGGGGTTCACAGAACAAAATTAGCAATCATAACTGAGCATTCTGTGCATTCACTTATATTCACTCACCAGTGCAATTTCATCGTGCCACTGAATGAGCAAGGCTAAATTGCTATAGGCCAATTAAGTGTATATATGTAAATGCATTGTTCTTGGTGACATCACAAAAACAATTAATTCACACCAAACCATATCTGCGGATTGATTCATTTGCATTGAGACAATATTTTCATACTATAGGATTTTTTTTTTTAGTATTTGAAGAAAATGAAAAAGTGAAGAAAATGTACTTCTTCATGATATTGACTCTTTAAGATGTAATTTCCAGTTTCCTTTAAGAGTTAATTTCCAGTTCATCAGCAGTTTGTCGAGGGAGTCTAATTTCCATAATTTACTGGAACTGGACTTCAGTGTTAATTTATTACTCTGTGTGACTAAATTTCCCTTAGAAGGCCAGTATTTGCCAAATACTATTAGAACATCATAGATGTATTTGAGATATATATATACACACACACATATATATATATATATATATATATATATATATATATATCCTACTGGGTATATGACATACACCCACATATATCACCCACACTATACGTCTGCCCTGAACTCCACTGCAGATCATTCCGGCCCTGTTAATCTTTATTTAGAAATGAAAATGTAGAATCTGCTCACTCTAAAGGTCATCAAAAAGAGATAAGATTGAGCAGAGAGAGAGAGTGTGGCACCTGCAGTAATTGGGTCAAACTCAGTCTGTGTCACTATCACCTAAAGGAGAACACATTGCTCTATTCACAGTAACCTTAAGATTTTACCACATTCTTCGTCTTCTCTCTCTCTCTCTCTCTCTCTCTCTCTCTCTCTCTCTCTCTCACACACACATACACACATTCTTTGCTTTCCATATATTTTCTCCCTTTCTCTTCTCTACTCTACTCTGAGTGGTCTTTTGTTCTTAACTGCAGTAACTAAATCTGTCTTGGGCTCATTCAGTTCTATAAACAGAAAAAGTGTTTGAAAATAGTCAGTCATTTAGTGACATGTTTGGAGTTGTTGTTCAGCAGGAGAAAAAATGTCAAATGGTGACTGAGATGAAAATAATATATAAACAATAATATAACAATGACAATGACAGGCCAAAGGACATAAGTGTCCAAATTAAGAATGAAGTTGGAACTTGGGAATGTCCTCATTGGTATAAGTTGTGAGGTGTAAGTGAAGAACACTGACCAGTGTGATGTGAATTATCAGAGTTTGAGTGAGACATTAAAGTGGGTGCCAGATCAACAGTACATTCCTCCTAGAAGGCATTACCATCCACAGTAGACAGTGCAGTGGTCAACCACTGGTGCTTGGGATCATGATCATGTAAGGATAGATTCATCCAGATAAGACCAACAGACAAGCTACTTTGGCAGGTGGGGTACATTGTCCTGGCATTGTCCACACAAAGTCAGTATTGACTGGTGCACACTATGCTTCACTGCTTGGTGACAGTTTACAGCCCTTCACAGACTTCATATTCATATTTACCATGAAAAAAAATATATGGGGAGACCTGTTAGTATAATGCACTAGTATAATGGTATAAACAATGAAAACATTATTATTAGTATTATTATTATTGTTATTATTATTTAAGAAAAAAAATATTTAGCTTTAACCCCTTAAAGCCTCAATTAATTATTCAGTAAATAATCCTAAACAAAAAAATCTGTTCTACAGTCTTTTTTATTAGGGCCTTTTAAAATAATGTAAATGCTATTAGTATTGTAAGGTTTGCTGTGAATATGCTAATAAACATCTCTGATAAGTTCCACATTCATTGGCTGTTTTATTACTTTCCAAAAGGTATTTTAACTTTAAACTTATTGTCCAAAATTTTATATTAACTTGAGGTATAAACAAATACTCATATTGACAGACACTGTACCAGCTACGGTCGCAATATACAATATTCTGCATTTACTACCAGGATCAAATTAACCCTTCATTCACCAATACATTGCAATATTCATTATGTATAGAAAGATTGGTGTGTGTGATGTATAACTACTGCACCTGTAATGTTAATGTAGAATAAGTCATAGAAGCAATACTTATTTTTAAGTACTCTCTTAAAAATAATGTGTCATTTTGTATTTAAATAATGTACTTATTGTATGAGTGTGAATGACCTTCAGGTAGTGTTTTCTTGGACTCTTCACACTCACACATCTCTCTTACAAACATGGTTCTTCCAAATGTTGTTCTTCTATGGCATGAAGCTTTATTTTTAGTAATGAAACACTGTGAAAACAGAGAAAGTGAAGATTCTTAAGGCTGTAAGGTGTTTAAAGGGAAAGTCAAGCTGATCCGGTTTGATGAAACTTTAAATCACATGGGGAAACTGTCATAGTGACATACTTGTCTAAATTTACACCCCATAAAACCATGATAAACCCATAAAGAATCATCAGAATGTGGGTATAGTTACTCAGTAATTGTGGATCTATCTTAAGGACACTTTGCATGCTGGGTAGCAGAAGGACACTAAGGTCAGGGCTGGTATATTGCCTGACCTTTGCTATCCGCTATAATGTCAGCAATAAAAATTTACAGTTTTTCTGGCGATAAAGGGTGTAACTCTTCAATAATAAAGGTCAGGGGCAGCGCCACCCTCTGGGTCAAGTAGGTCATACTAAATTATTAATAAAATTCCCTTTGCTCAGTTTGATCCATCTGGTAATCTGCATCCGACAGGTTTACAGAAAGAAAAACGTGGAACTGTTGGGAAGGAATATGGGTTCAGAGAAAGGAATACAGTACGATCAATTTTGATAGTTCGGATAAAATGTGACTCTTCTGTTTATAACATCTTCTAGAAAAGGAGCAGATTGTCTTTAAGTGATGTGCTTTAACCCTTGGAACCTGAGAGCAGTTACATGCTATTTTGTAGGACTCAGCATCTCAGTAATGGACAAGGCTTAGCTACTGGGTGAGAAATTAAAAAATGTTGTACTGTATTTTACTTGGTTTCAATAAATACAAGAGAATACATGGCGTTGATCCATTGATCCATTGATTTGCAGAGTGTGTATAGATATTGAAGAGAGCCACGGCTTAGTCAGAGGATCTCCCACAGTTTAATTTCTTCTGTTCAAAGGGTGGGTCCCCCACCAAAGGTCATTTGATGATCTAATTCAAGGAGGTGCTGGATTTGACAGAGGTTGGTGTGAAGAAAAGACCCGGATGCAGACCAGACCTGGCATGGTTCTGGTACCACTGCCTGTGTGTTAACTAAACCCATTCTAGAACTGCAGTTACTCTGGGTAGAGCACTGGAGGCAGAACCTGTGACATGAGCATTTGAGCTTAATATTTAGCTCATATATTAGTCATATATGAATATTATTTCTTCATCAGTGTAGTTCTTTTTTCTTTTAATTGTGAAACATCTTGAGGTCACATACCCACCATGAGTGTGTTCCAAAATGGCAAAGCCGAGCTGTGCTCCTACATCATACGGAGTGTGTAAACACACAGCTGTGTAGTTGAGTATCTGTGGGTGTATCAGTTGTGCCAGAATCAGAAACATGTTTGTTTTTCTCTCTTCCCTGCGTTTTCTATCTGCTTTTTTTGCTAAAGGTTTCCAATCTCTTTCTTTCTTTCATTCGGAGGAGGGTGCTGATGAATGCTGCTCAGGTCAGCTCGACCTCAGAGATAGCCCCAGCAGTCTCCCCGAGAAAAATTCATCAGCAAGCCTGCGGGACCCGCCATTCAGCGTCAGAAGCGCAGTGTGTCTCAGGAAGGAGATCAGGGAGATGGGAAAGGACTCAAAAAAATAAAAAAAACAACTATAAAAAACCCAGGTCTGAAAAAAAAACAGCTACTCAAAACTCTCACTGCTGTCCACTTCCTCCATGGACAATGTAAATCTCCCTCTTCTAAATACTCTCTATGGCAATTAGGCCAGATTCCAATTATGGCATCCAAAATGATTGAATGATCTAAAATATCTCATTGCAGGCGGAAACCTACATTGCGAATGAGTAGTGAGTGAGGGGTTTATCTCTGTGCGAGGTATCTTGGTCAGAAGCATAGTTTATCAACAGATGCATAAATAGTTAAACTCTGTGTTAAACTCCCAAAGGCCCTATGATTTCATAATGATCTTGAGAGGATGGACAGAACTGACATAAAAACAGATTTAGAGTTAATGATCTACCACCAGCTTGCAGTGATTGAAGGCTAACCTTGAGCTTTCCTGCCATCCATTCCTAGGCTGACCTCAGGCTCCCCTGCCACCCCTTCAAAGGCTGACCTAAGGCTAAGTCACCCATGTGAGATTGGTTTCTCGAACTCCCTTGCCACCTTCTCACATTGGCTGCCCACCTTCCGGCAACTGGACTTGGACTAGTTTCCCACCCTACCCTGCATTTCTGGACTAATTTTCCAATACTGTTACTATTATGTCCATCATTAAACTATATTTTTAGTACACCTGAGTATTACAACAGACATACAGTGCATCTAGATAGTAGTTACAACACTTCACTTTTGCACATTCTGTTATATTCCTGCCTAATTCTGAAAAGGATTAAATTCATTTTTCCCTCCAAATCCTACACACACCCCCCCACAATGATTGAAATCTTTTCACATTTAGTAAAAATAAATAAATAAATAAAAATAACAGCCTCTTCCATGACACTCAAAATTGAGTTCAGGTGCATCTGGTTTCCACAGATCATCTTTCAGATGTTTCATACTTGATTGGATATCTTACATAACTAAATACTGTCATTGCTTATTTTCTATCATTCTTCAATCAAGGTTAATATTCACTTCCATTGTTCAAGCACAAATCAGAGGTTACAGATTTCAAATCACGAGGTTTCCATTTTCTCTCTTTTGCTTTAATTTGTGTTTCTTATTAATTAGTCAAGCTCATCATTTTGGCAAATTAATCTTTTAGGCAAATAAGACATGAATGCATTTTCTAATTGCATGCAGCTCTGAAATACAGAGAGAGAAGACAATATATAGTCACTATCCAATGAAAAACATGTATCTCCAAAATTTTGCATTTATAGGAGGATGCAAAAATGTTCTTAACTTTGATTGACAGTTAGTAAAATTTAGAATATAAAAATATAAAAAAAGAATAGAGATAAAAATAGAGATGCCTGGTCTTCATTGGACCAGCAGGGATGTGTACGTCATCAAAATATATTCAACATTTCCATTGTAGACAGAGTAAAATGCACACTCTTAAAAACAAAGGTGGTACAAATGGTTCAGGGAACAATGCCATAGAACAGGGGTGTCAAACTGCATCTGGCCAGTGTGGCTCTGGGTTTTCATTCCAGCCAAAAAAAAACAAAACATGTGATCAGTTTGGAGGTTCAAAAAAATCATTACTTGATGTAAACAATCTTTACTAGTTTAAAGGCCCTTCACTCACACAGTTTATGTACAGTATGTAGGAAACTTTCCACTAGGCTGAGTGTTTGTAACAGTTTCTGAAGATATTTACGTTGGAAATAATTCCTTACGAGCAGATTCCCTAACACACACTCAACCTCCAGAAACCAGTGGAAAAAGGCAGTTAGCACAGATTTAGTGCATAATCTTAAGCAATGTCCTGTTGTGTGGTAAGGCAGAATGGGAATTAGCTGTGACTAAAATTGGCGAAAATGAATAATAATGGTTAATGGTCTCATTTAAAGCTGCAGTTGCTCGCTGGGGGAATAGATGCCTTCTCTACTCCATATTAAATGCCATCCTTCTCTGCATTAGGCATTCTTTTCCCATTTTCTCTGGTGTGTGTCCTCTGGCTCCATGTGAAACATTATCTATATGTTGTCCAAGCCACTACTTCAAAACTCATTGGCTTTATTTCTACAGCTGTATTATGTCCCACCTGGCCCAATCGTCCCAAATACATTTTCAACCTTTAATAGCCCGAACTAACCCTTGACTAACTCATGGCCAAGCATTTGCCTTCACTTCATTGACATAGTGTATAGCATAATAAGCCGTATAATGGATAACAGTTATTCACTCTAGCCACCTGTCCAGCCCTGCAAGGCATGTGTGTTAACAGAAATGACCAACTTTTTAAATGTGGTGGTCAGGTGTAGAGTACTCTGTTTCACTGAAAATTGTGAAATGCTGGTTAAAATTATGTTTTACCCAATTTGCAGCAAATGTGCATTTTAATTACATAAGGAAGTGAAATAAAAATAAATAAAATAGCATAGTTGTATTTGTATAAGCAAAAATACAATATTGTCTTGTTTACTAAATTAATCACATAATTATTTTGACAGTTATATATATATTTTCTTATATTTTTTGTAATATATTTTTTTTTTAAATTCAATAAAAATTGCACAAGGAACAGAAAGTACAGTATAACAGCATATTCAGTAGTATATATGCTAACACATCTATCATCAGCAGCTAAAGGGAGGAAGAATGTGCATTTAACATTGTTGTGTCATCACTGTGAAGAACATGGAATCATTAAATGTCAAATGAGACAACAAACTCTAACAGTGCTACCCAGCTGAACTTTCGTCCATCTGACCAGAAGCGATGGAGGAGCAGCGCAGGGGTGAAGGAGGGAGAAGCAGCTGTTGGTTAGTGACAGAGTATAATTTGAATTCCCAGGCTGCATTCATTTAGGTCCAGATAGCACATCCTGGTCGTGCATGGCAAAATGTGTCTGAGAGGAGGCATATGTGCTGTATTGTACATGCTAACTAAAACATACACTGCTCACTTCATATTATTTACTTAGGTCTTTCGATATTTTTCATTCCACCAGTCATTGTCACTCTGATTGCTGTTTAATTTTGTAATCTGAGGTTATATAGGTTGTATTGCATTAGTGGTTATTGTTTTCATAATCCTATCTATCTATCTATCTATCTATCCTATCTATCTATCTATCTATCTCTATCTGTCTATCTATCTATCATATCTATCTATCTATCTATCTATCTAGTCTGATATTTGATATCACATGCCATAGAGCTGACAATCCTCGATCCACAGTGTCGTGAGTACTGGTGATACATCATATAATGCATTAACACCCACAGTGGACAGAACAGTTGCTGCCCATGGGGGCTTAATGATTCACTTCTGCATAGAACAAGCAGTAGAAATCACATTCACATTCAATGCAGGAGGTCCAGTGTATAGCCATACACCTGACCTCTGTCAACCTGATGCCTGGCGCTTGTGGGGACCGCGAACTCAACGCGGACTGGCAACATGGTCGGTCCACAATAGTCGCCAACTTTACAAACTGTTTTTCGCTGTTGTTAAGGTTTGCATGAGTTGCAGACATCATGAAGACATTGACCTCACTTGTCAACAAGGAAATATTTAGGCTGGTAGTGGTTCCATGCTGATCTCTCGAGTACATTGGGTAATGTTTGCACTGCTTGGTGGTGTTACTCAGCTCCTTCATGAACATCTTGAGCTAGCCCACACAATGGTGGCATATTCCAGCAAGATAATACACTGTGCCATTGGGCCCAAGTTTCCCAGAATTGGTTCATAGTTTGACATTTCCAGTACACACGTGACACTGTGGACAGAGTTCAATGCACACACAACTTCAGAAATGCAATATCTCGTCCATCTAGCCATTATAGTGCCTACTTAGACACTCCACTAATTCATGGTGACTATCACCTGCCATGTAGGTTCAATCTCTCATCTCATACAGGTGTAGACGTTCCCAATACAATCCCCCGAGGCAATATATTATACATTTACAAACTGCTATCCCATTCATTTTGGCAAGTCAGTGCAACTTGCTGGACAGGGTTTCCCTCTCCTTTCGTCAAAGGTGGTGATCAATGGTAGAGCAAGCATACCTGGAAACACTCTCTACCATTTAAGTTAGATGACTTGTTAGTTTACTTGGCTGCTCTGCATCTGATCACCCTTACTGTCAGCATTCACTGGGATGTTACTGGGACATAACCAGGCACTGCAGACAAAGTGTATTATTTCTGACGTGATTCTAGTGGCAGGAGCTCACAGCATGCAACAAAAGGGGACATTTCCAGAAGCACGGGTTTCGAGCATAGTTGTGCGCACAAGATTTCCTGTGCACAGCAACCAAGCTTCCCCTTTCGGTCAACGCTCGTGTGACAGGTGATGCACTTTTCATGTATGTTACTGGGCTTTCCATGTGGGAAAACACACTAATAACATGATCGCTTTGGAACACGAATACCATGTATTCTCCACATGAGAAAACTGTCCGTGCACTGAACCACGATGTCTGTTCTTGTGAGCAAATACACATAACACTACTGTACTATCACCCATTCATCATTCCTTCATCCTTATATCCACCATACAGTCAAAAGAAAAAAATTAGGATGCTCCATTAAACCTTTATTTAAACATACAGACATTTGATCTTCTTTTTTAAAAAAAATATTGAGGGATGAAGGTGATAAAACACATAAAACTGAAGAAACATCTTTTAAATATCATTTGTAAAATGTTAGGAAACCCTCACAGTCATTACCACTTAATATGCTTTAAATTAGAATCGACACATCACCTTGTGACTGTGGTGGAGGCTCTGTTATTTAAACTTAAGACAGTAGTTTGGTTTGCTCCTGATTGTTGAGTGGAAATGCCAGTGTCAAATCCAGAAACCTCTCCGAGGCCTTAAGAAAGAATAGTGTAGATGTACTTAAGACTGAGAAGGGATTTTGAAAGATCTCAAAACAATTAAAAATCAGCCACTCCACTAAATCGTTTACATGACGAGAACATTTAGAACAAGTCAGGCTGTCTTAGCAAGTTCAGCCCAAGATCAACCACAAGATGTGCAAAAAAAAATAAATCCAATCATCTAAAATGACATCTCTGGACCGACATGTAGCTCTTGCCACATTTGATCTACCATCAGAATCTTCACAAGATTGATTTGCATGTGAGATAGAACCCCTTGCAATAAATAAATAAATAAATAAATAAATAAATAAATATTAACTAATTAGTTAGTAAATTAATAAATCAATAAACTAATTATTATTATTATTATTATTATTATTATTATTATTATTATTATTATTATTATTAATAATAATAATAATAATAACAACAATAATAACAATAATAATAATAATAATAATAATAATAATAATAAAAAAATAATAATAATAATAATACAATAAAACATCACCTTCATGATGTAATAAAGTTAAACTGTATAGTTACACTGTAAAGTGTGTATATATGCCAGTGGTTTAAGGAATTGCAAAACAACAGTGGGTCAATCAAAGCAGCACTGCTCAGCTTCTTCTGGCAAGTCCCCAACCTGTGAAACAGTCTAATGAAACCTGTAAGTGTCAAGCTAGTTTGTGTTAAGATTTCTTTTCTCTGTGGAAAAATAAATAAATAATAAATACTGTGAGATATAGTCATGTGTCATTGTAAGTTATAAAAAAAAAAGCTATGGATTATATTAAAATTAAAAAAAAAAAAAAAAACAGTATCCAATTCCGAACATGTTCATTGCAGTTTTATATAAGATGTCACCTTCATCCAGCATGAATTATTCATTACTGTGTTTTCAGATTCTAATGTGTTGCATCTATGAATGTATTGGGTTTAACAGGAGCCGACTAACATTGAAAATAATAATGTCTATAAAGCATTAAAGTATAGAGCTCTGAAACATACTCCATCAATTTGTTTCATTATCCTTCCCTTTCTAATGCTGCTGAAATCAAATGGTCCTTGCCAGAAGATTGGCAGTTTTGGAAGAAAGGTTGGTACAAAGGCAGTGCTAGTGCTAGTGGAGAGCAGTAATATATCCTGATTGAAGAGCATTGTTGCTTCGCCTGCGCGGGTTTGTGCAGGAAATGACATTACTCATCTGTTCATCATTTTCCGAATCTATGAAGACATCCGAGAAGAGAGAAGCATATGCAAATTCGTGCCTCTAGTGGAATGGCATCGAGACTGATTAAAATAATTCAAACAAGTGCATTTGGGAGGGGATGTGAGTGACAGAGGCCTGTAAGAAAAAAAAAGAAAAGGAGACGGCAGTCCTTTCAGCTTTACTGAGGTTTATTCTGTGGGCTCAATTACAGTGTGGTGTTTGGTTTTTGCACAGTACACAAACAAAGCTTTAAGCAAAAGTAAATAGACTGACTGAATCCCATGATGATGCTAAAATGCTTATTCCTGTTTCATTCTGCAAGCTAAAAAATATTTATTTTATGGTTTGCATAGTTTGGCTTCAGGCATCACACAATTGTAGTGAACAATTCATTCAACCTGCTCTTGACAACATCAAAAAAATAATAATAAAAATAAAAAAATAAATCTTTTTTGTTCAGCTAACATTTTAACATTCTGCCACTAAACAAAAATGTGACAATGTTGGCTTTGCAGATATTGCAATACTATTCATAAACCTTGAAGTTTTGCCTGTTATTTGTGTAAAGTGTTTTGGGGTCGAAGCGGTTGGAAGAGAGAGTCAGGAACAGGGTGCAGCCCAGAAGGAGCAATTCCTTTGAAATGAAGTGTGTAAATAACTAAATGTGCACATATGTCACTGTGCACACAAGGAATCCACAGTTTACCCACACACATACACACTATTGAATTCACACTATAGGGGCAGTGAGCACACATGCCTGGCGGTGGGCAGCCCTATGGTGCAGCTGCGGAGTTAAGTGTCTTTAGCAGGAAAACTCAGGCATGTCCATGCCAGTTCGGGAATCGACTGGCGGCGCCAGGCACAAAGGAATTCCGCTAACCAGCAGGTACAGCCATGGTGAGATTTTGATGTTAACCTTATATGGCTGTGACGTACAACTTAGTAATCAAGTAAATTAACTAATCATCTTGCTATTGACTGTAGGGAGGAAGACATCACCAGAACATCCTTACCTGGAGGAACATCTCAGTTACAAAACTTTGGGAAAGTAAAGTCTTATTTGGATTTTATAATTTAATTAAAAACATGCTCTATAATGCATTGTAAAGTTCATGTCAATCACTGTCACTGTGACAGACAGGATGAGTTGGGGGTGATAAATGATTTTTCTTTCACCATAAAACACAAAATCAGTTTTTGCAAAGTTGGAATGCTGAATGACAGAGGCAGCAAAGGGAAAAGGTAATACAGATTGATTTATTTGTTCATTCAATAATAGATAGATAGATAGATAGATAGATAGACAGACAGACAGACAGACAGACAGACAGACAGACAGACAGACAGATAGATAGATAGATAGATAGATAGATAGATAGATAGATAGATAGATAGATAGATAGATAGATAGATAGATAGTAGCCCCTGATTTTTGTTCTATTTTCTGTAGCATATGCATGAGTATTCTGCGTCAGAGAATTTCGAACAAAACTGCATATATGAAACTAATTCAGTGTGTTTCTGATATCAAGGGTCCTTTCAAGTGCTATTGTGTTTAAACCTCTGGGACTGTCCCAGTCTGTTAATGGTGCTTTATCTGTAGAACACTAGACCTAAGAACATGTGATAGGTGCCCTCCAGAGTGTCCAATATGGATAGCTTTCTAATGTCCATTTCCAGTATCATTTCATCATTTTCCACACTGGCAGCAGCCGCTCTGCTTTCTTTCAGTTCATTTTCCATTTGTGACTTAGTTCCATTTCTCTTTGTTCATTTCTCGCTCTCTGGCATTCCCCCCACTTCAGCTCATTCTCTTTGTCTCTCTCCCTCCCTCTCATTCCTGTCTTTCCAGGTGAATTATGGGATATGGCAGTAGGGCACCCGTAAGTGTAGGAAGAGAGAAAAGGAGGTGGGGGGATGGCTTAGTGAAGGTCTACGACACTTTCCCACCGGCGCCCCCCACTGACAGCATGGGGAAAAGAGGGATTATGCTCCTTCTATCCAACACACACACATTATTCTACATATGGCACTGACACAGTCCCTGCTGTGTCCCAGAGAGGGGGGAGAGAGATTGTGGATAGCAAGTATATATATATATGCTATGCCATAGAGAGAGAGAGTGAGGGCTAATCCATCACAGGAGGATCTTGTTTACAACATCAAGAAGCAAGCTTAAAAGCAAAATAAAAAGAAAGCAAAATTGCAAACCAAAGAAGTGGACAAATAACAGCATACCGCTGGGTTGGTCATTCTCAGCACTGCAGTGATGCTGACATGATGGTGGTGTGTTGAGCTGGTAAAAGTGGATCAGATAAGCAGTTCTGTTTCTATTTGGTGGACTGTTCTCAGTCAAGTAGTGATACTGGGGGTATAAACACTCCAGCAGCGCTGCTGTGTCTAATCCATTTCATTACCAGTGTAACACACACTAACCACAACACCACCATGTGGTATGCTGCAGCACTGAGTCCTGCTCTGGTGTGGTCTGACTGACAGGGTGAAGGGAATGTGCATGTGGAAAGCAGATGGACCTTCCAGTCTGTAGTATAGAACTAAAAAGTAAAAAAAAGCAGAAACACGGAAGAGGTCATAATGTTATGGTTGATCGGTGTATACTACCAGTTCTAGAACTCACAGTGTGTTTGGTTTTTTGACATTTCAACACTGGGAGTTCAGTTAATAACCTGTAATGGTACAGAAGTCCAGTGACTTCAAATGGTACAAAAAGTTAGTAATAAAGTGCATTTTTGATTAAAATAAATAAATAAATAAATAAATAAATAAATTATGAAAACTGAAAAAAGATAATGAAAAGAAAATAATAATAATAAATAGCTCTTGGTCAACTATTATACTTATAGAGCTGTGTTTTAACAATGGAAGAAAATTAGCTTTGAAAAACTAGTTGTAAGCAACAAAAATTTACACCACCGTTTTTTCTCTATGTAAGGTATTGGAGCATCAATGTCACCAGAATGAAATTGATGCTGCACATCTGGATTGCTTATAATGTCTAGAGAAAGACACTTAACAAATAAAGACAGCTCAGATAAAAAGTGGAGCTCTTAGTGTTTAGAAGTCAGACTGTAGTCAATAATGTTTCCTACACCATCAGATTCCTCTGGGAAACTGGGGAAGACTGACAAGGTCTGGAAACAGGACAGGTCTTGACAGACTCAAATCCACAACAGCATCACAAGTTTCTGATAGTCAATAGCTTGTGTGTGAGTCAGCTCACATGACAGCGCTTTGTAGTTTTCAACAACACTAGAGTGGTCTCAGTTTTGAAGAGAAGTAAAGAGAAGACCTGGATCTGCAGGTTTGACAGGTGGAGAGATGGTAAGAAAGTCATTGCTAAGATGGCAAAACAAGAAAGCAGGCTTGTCTGGGCCATGAGACACTAGCAGTGGACTGTGGAAAAGGAGAGATGAACTTGTGGTGGGCAGGTGTCCCGGGTTACGTCACATGCTTCAAGGGACCTGCTGTACCATGTACACACTTGTAAGTACTGTAGATGTGAAAGTGCCAGGTGTGAACAGGAAGAGGAAGGAGGGGATAACGGAGAAAGAGAACCAGAGAGAAAGAGTAAGGCAGCAAGAATGAGGGAAGGGGGTCAGAGTGAAATGGGGCAAGCAAAAGAAAATAAGGTGAGAACCACATGAAGAATGAAGAAGAAGAAAAATTGAGAGAGCAGGTGAGAGATATGGACATATTGTTTCTCCACTCTGCTGTGTCTGAGTGCATGCTGTGTATTGTAATAGATGCAATGTATGTGCTGAGCTGATGGGTGACTGTGTGTGATGTGTTTGTACGTGTGTGTGTGTGTGTGTGTGTGTGTGTGTGTGTGTGTGTGACTTGTGTGTATTATTGTGTGTTATTATTGAAGAAGTGTGACGCTGTGTGTGCAGATGACTAGCTCACCGGCTTACATTACTGTTTGATAGAAGGTTCAACTACTCTGTTTTCTTTTTCTGTCACATGAAAAAAGAAGAGAGGTGTGTGTGTTGTGTGTGTGTGTGTGTGTGTGTGTGTGTGTGTGTGTGTGTGTGTGTGTGTGTGTGAGAGTGTGTTGCGTGTTATTGTGTGGTGAGCAGCCATGTTTACTGTCAGAGCATCACACACAGAGTCACACTCTGTGGTATCTGCTCAACCTGATAAGCCCAAATATTGGGAACACTACTATGGAGCATTCAGCTTGAATTTTCTCAGCAGCATTAAGTTATCCTGGGCAAAACTCTGGCTGATTTGGCATAAAATGTTACAGTTTCATAAAACACACTTGCATAATAACCATTTAGATAAAAGACAACATATTTTACAACAATAGAAACTCATGCATTTGAGGCTTCAACACACAAACATTAAATAAACACTTGCATTCTTAAAATAGGTTAAAAAAATAAACTTAAATCATCATCACATCATCATCACCATCAAAAAAAAATTACATTGAACAATTAATGATTATCATTTTTTTTTTTTGTCATTTTTCCAATTTTCACCCCTACTCATTTAGATATGCCAATTACCCATCCCCCTAAGTAGCTACATTACATGCCTGTTCTGGTTCTCAGGGAAAGATAGTCCTGCGTTTCCTCTGGATAAATGGCGATAACCTACCGCCTCTTTTGAACTGCTATTACATTTATTATTGTTGTACAAAGCTGCCACTCCTTGGAGAGCATGGATCCCGGTTTCTGACACAATGGGCGTCTGAGTCTACCAATCTACCCACCCCCGAGGGAGAGCAAGCCAATTTTCTCTCCCTCTGGACCCCGGAATGATTATCATTTTAACGGATATGTTTATTGATCTACACATACAGAAGTAGTGTTTCTCAGGGTGCCGTTGTGTATAATGCAACATGGCAGTTGTCTCTGCATGCAGTTGTAAAGGATCCTGCAATAATCCATTTCATGCAGTTTGAATACTCACACTCGGTTGCAGTGTTTTTAATGTGCCTAATACTTGCTCGCCTCAGTTCTTCTATGGAAGGTCTCGATCCATCTGAATGTGGCATCGTGTCTGTGTCTTCAAGGTGAGGTCTTCAGAAAAGAAATGTTGGGCTGTCAAAATGCCTGTACTGAAGACCAAAGGTGATTTGGCATCAAATAAAATTGCAGCCCGTACCATGACACCAGACATTGTGATGCAGGACAACAAATATTTGATCTTGGTGCCTCCACACATGGATTTGTTGGTCTCCACAGGACTCATAGTTAAGTGTTAAATTCCAGTGCAGAAAAAGTTTTAACATCATTGGAAAAGGAGTTAAATGGTCAATTTAACTCAATGGCTGTGTTCTAAACCCCCTGCAAGGTCTACCACCATTGTTACACAGCAGTACTGTTAAAAACACGTTTGTTAACAACACTGCTGTGGTGAGTTTGACCTCTGATGATGAGAGGAGGAGAAATGTGTCTTCTGGGCCAGTGTGGGTGATATAAATCCCTGCCCCCTGTCTCACCTGGTGGATGACCAGATAGTTTTGAGCAGTAGCAAAGTCAGAGTGTGACTCTCTACCTGTCTATTCTGGTGAGTAGATGTATTTACAAGTATATTCCCGTCACAGGACCTGTCATGGTCTTGCATATCAACTCCCTGGTGAAGAAGGCCTGTCAACATCTCTACCACCTCAGACATCTAAAAAAAAATCAGACTGCCCTCAAAGGTGCCATAGAACTTCTGCTCCTACACCATCAAAAACATCCTCACAGTGAACATCACAGTTGGGTTTAGGGAATTAGCACTGAAGGATCGACAGGGTCTCCAGAGGATGGTACGTTCAGCTGAGCACATCATTTGAACCAGTCTTCTTGACCTGCAGACCATCTACAACATCAAGAGGATTGACAGTCTTCAGCCATCCTAACAATGGACTTTTTTCTCTGTTGTAGTAGAAAGCACTTTCAGGAGATGAAGGAGGAGCTTTCCTGCAGTATAACACAACTGAACAAGACGGTGACAAGGACTGCCCTCACACACACACACCACACACGCACCCCACACACTAAAGCTGTTCACTGAACATCGTATGACGTCAGCGATATTACAGTTTACTTTGTGATGTCATTTCCTGCTCAGTTACACAACAGTGAGTGCACATTCATATGCCTGCTTTGATCTTCAATGATCAGGAGACTCCACAGGATACACTGAGCAGGTCTGCTGAGTGACACTGACATGAGGGTGAGGTGAAGTGGAAGGTGAATCAGAGCGATTGTTTAAACACTATAGTTCTCACTGTCCACTCCCATCGGTCCTCTCGTTGGTCACCTTGTAGATGTAAAGTCAGAGACAGAAGCTCATCTATTTCTGAAGAGTTTGAGTCCTCACAGGATGCTGCCCACCGGATAGTGCTGGTAGATAGACCCACCACTCACATAAAATCTGCTCCGTGGTGCTCATGTGTGGTCCTGACCTTTGAAAATCAGACTGAAAAAGGGTCGGAAAGTATGCAGAGAAAAAGATGGACTACAAACAAGAAGGCGATAATGTTTATGGCTGACTGCTATTCGATTCTCACATATTTTACTTATAATTTTTTTGTCTGTATATAATATCTCATATCATGTTTGATGGACCTCTTTGTGTGTTTGTTAATATTCTATATGTTCTATTCTAATGACATCTCATTGTTTCAGGTACTCAACCGTTTTCAGCGCATTTCACTGCTTCATAAATTAAACCTGGATTGGATTTAAATGCAAGCCATAGTTTCCTGTCTGCTATTCAGGAAACCCTGCCTTCTCTTTAGTTTGTGTTCATCCTGGTTTTGCTGAAAATTTCAGAGATGTATCTGACAACTGTTTATTTGAGCTTTAATTGGATTCATGAGTGCAGCTCACGGACTCCTCCGAATAAAGCTCTTTCGGACATGTATTCTGCCTGGGCTCAACATTCTGCAATGGTACATCAGGTATCAGCACTGTTGCTGAGTTTGGCAACAAAAGGTCCAAAAATTAGTTTCGTTTGGGCCGCCGAGCGTTCGCCGCTGACTTGAATTAACAACCCTTGATTATTTCCTTGCAAAAAAGAAAGAACCTGCTCATCAGACTGGCAACTTGTGAACGTTTGCCCTGATTAAACACTGTGTTTTCATCAGTGAGCTCCAAAAGTCTTGCATGTGGTGGAGCATGAAACTGGTGAAGTTTAGAGAAATCGGGAGGTGGAAAGCCGAGAGAAAAGCAAGAGAAAAGCAGAAGATTCTGTGCACAAGTAGATTCAAACCACATGAGACTCAACCACCAGGTGGGAAAAGTAAGAGTATACAAGTGACAATAAGTAAAAAGAAGCGTGAGAAAGAAAACGAGAAACAGACAGATCGAGAGAGAGAGAGAGAGAGACAGAGATGAGAGAGAGGTGAAATATACATGTTTAATACTGTGCATGCTGCTGTGAAATAATAAGTAAAGGCCGGCGCTGTTGTGATCGGGGACAGATACATGACAGTCAGCCTTAGTACGTTTACCTGCTGCTGAAGTATTGAAGCAGTGTGAGTGCATTTGAGTGATAACGCGGGTTTGGTCGAGGGCCAGCCCTCTCTCTCTGGGCTTTCAGTCATACAGAGTTTAATGGAGCCTCTTATCATGATCCTTTCCCTGATAGCGATCTCATTGGTGTTTCAGTTCAGTTTTAGTTCTTATATGATGGTCTTTCAGTCCGTAGCGGGGAAAGCAGTTAAGCGTCTCGTCTTCCTTTCTCTGCATTTGTTCAGAGAATCTGGGAGAAGGCATTTACCAAAATGCGTACAGCTTACATTTCATTCAGTAATCTTTTAATGAAGATTAGTTGTAACAGGTACTATTTCGTAATTGTTCATTTAAGTTTTATTGTTTATCTACACTGTTATTAATGCCATTCAACACTGTTCATTTGTGCCTTGGAGGTTTGTATGCATGCTGCAGCATGCATGCAAATAAATGCATACAAGTGGTCATAGATGTTTGCCTGATGAGTATAAAACAGCAGGATGATTGCACCAAACCAAAAGCCATAAATTAATTATGGTATTTTATTATGTTGTCGTTTAGAAACTAGTTAAAAGTCAATCTGGAGAAATTCAAGATCTGCACTTTGTAGGTAGTTACATGCCTTTTTTAGGCTTCGTAACTCAGGATCAGAGTAACCTACAGACATTATATATATGTCTGTGTCTGAGGAGCACAGAGATATTTGGCTGTATGTTTCAGACCAGTGGGATGTCAGATGTTGATTTTTTTTACCTGACTGTGAACATAATCAAGTAGTGTGTACTGGTCAGCAACTCTGAGCAGATACTATGAATAGTAAATGGAAACTAATTTAACTGCTTTAAATATGGAGCAGCCTCCAGAATCTACTGTGCTATAAAATGGTGGTGTAGGAAGAGCACACGCTCGAAAGGTGGACTAAGACTGTGACTCTAAAGTGTGGCGTAGACCCAGATGAGAGCTCATAAGTCTCTCTCTGAAACTCTTAGGGCACTCTGTGACACTATTAAGCAAAGACAATGTGGTTTGGTCGCTGTGTGAGGGCCTATGAGTCTAGTGAGGTGTTCGGTCATATGACCCACCCTCTCTCTGGGCTGGCATGTCACAGTCATGCAGTGTGAACCTGGCATAAGCAAGATGGCAATAGAACCAGGGCCAGAACCACAAGAGCCGGTGAAGAAGAAGTGAGCACCAGCCATGGAGGCTTGGCAGAAGAGCTCCCTGGGTTTCAAGTGCAGTGGTCTGCCTCTTCTCTTCTCTTCTCTTCTCTTCTCTTCTCTTCTCTTCTCTTCTCTTCTCTTCTCTTCTCTTCTCAAGACTATATTGTATTTTTTTTATCTTAATTCTCATATTTCTTAGTTTTGTCACATATCTTTTGTTCTAACTCAGGGCTCAGATTTGGCACCACCTGCTGATTATTTTTTCCATTGGTGTCTAGGTTGGCTTTTCACACAGACACATATATTTAGTTCGTTTGTTTTATGTATGTATGTATTTATTTAGTTATGTATGGACTCTTCTTTACTCTTGGCATTAAAATGCATATCTGGATGTTGTCTGTACCTGCCCTTAAAGCAGCATTATGGCAGAAATAATATTACTAATCTACCTTCAGAGGAAATTTTCTCCTGATAACACATTTCCTGAATGTGAAGGACAGTACATTGTGCTCTACCTGAGTTTTACTGATGAGGTTTGTTTGTTTTTTTTTTTGTTTGTTTGTTTTGTGTTTGTTTGTTTTTTTTCACCTATGCTTGCTTTTTTTCTTTCTTTTTGAAAAAAAAAATATGTACATGTTATATATTAGATGACTTGTGGGCAGCACGTGGCGCTGTGGTGGCCATCGCCACGCCAGGGGTCTGGGGTTTGTGGGTTTGATCTTCTCATAAATTCGCTGGTCTGTGAAAAGTTTATGTTACTCCCGTGTCGTATCGTTTCTCTGGGTATTCTGGTTTCTCTGCTTCCCAAAAATGCTACGGTAGGTGGTGGCAATGGTAAGTGCCCCTATGTTGTGATAATTATTGTGATCATGTGTTGCCCTATCAGAAATTATTCTAACAATCCTGCCTGGCTGTTCGATGGACAGTTTCTGGTTGATGAGCTTGTTCTCGGTCCGACTTTTGTGACCACCAGAGGGTGTCAACACTCCTTGCACTGCTGTTGTTTGGTCCACTCATGCACAACACACACTAACTAACATGTCAGTGTGACTGCAGTGCAGAATGACCCACCATCCACATAATACCTGCTCTGTGGTGGACGTGTGGGGTCTTGATGATTGACCAATGGTGTGAAAAGACAATAAATCAAACCCATTCCAGTCAATTGATATTTTACTTATATTTTAGGCCACAGAGGCCTAGACTAATACAGAGGCCCTCAAACAGTGGGGGGCTTAGCTTTATTAACACAGTAGTACCAGCAAATCCTATATATAGCCTGTGCTCAATTATATGGAAATATGGAATTATATGGAAAAAAACTGTTTCATTAAAAAAATGCTTTTAAATGTATTTTTCATATAAAGTGATTGTTTTAGTGTTTATATTTCATTTTGCTTTCCAGAGCGGGGTCCACACCAGTCTCTGGGTAAAACTTCATGAAATGAATTAACTTCTTGTGTGTCCAGTAAGGAACAGAAGAAAGGCCAAAGTTACAGAGGCTGAACAGCTGCTGTTCTGCTACAATGTGTCAGCATCTACAGCCACAGTGCTTGGCATCACTGTGTTATGGGAAGCCTTTGTACTTACAGAGCAGCACTAATGCTATCAGGAACAGGAGAAGAAACAATAGCATGCTACAAGTACACACTCACTTGACTCTTACTCATCGCGCACTTAGACTAACTCCATACACATACATAAACAACAGAGCAACTGCGGAAGTTTCTCTACATAAGAAATGATTAAGATGTTTCATTGTCTCAGGACAATGGTTCACTGCGCACTGTATCTCCAAATGTTTGCGAGGACATCCTGTAATAGATACATTCAGCACATTCATTTGCACCCATTGCTAACATGGATGCTCAAGTGTGGACCTATTGGCACCATCTCTAATTCTAGGTGTGGACTAGAAACCCCAGCTTTAAGCTGTGGAGCAGTGGAACTGTGTTTTGTGGACATTATTGGACATGCATTATGGTGTGGACCATCCAATATCCTGACTACATCCAATTCTGACTCAGAATGGTCTGCATTATCAAACTGGCATGTAAACTTAGAGACAACCATGTGGAGAAATTGTCAATGTTGACAAATACATATGAGTATGAGTAACAGGTCTATATAATCAAACATAGAAAAAAAAAATTCTCCACATCCACCATTAAGACACTAAATGATTTGATTAACAAACTGAGTTGTATGTATTAGACACAGTTCACTCCTATATAAGTTTGTCCCCCTACAGGTGACTGTCATAATGCATACATGATTTTGAAGCATATAAATACAGGATTACTAGCTCACAGTAAGATTTATTCAGGCTAAAGTAACTGGTATTTCACTCACTCATATCTACCATTAATTCTTGAAGATTTGATTGGCTGTGTTTTTGCCACATGTACATCAAACATACTATTGATGACAAAAACTCAGTTAATCCGGGTGCTGCTGTTTGACTTATCAAAAATAAATTTAAATTTTTAACAGTTTATTAACAAACAAAAATCATTTTTGATGCATGTATTTTTATTTAGTTTGATACTGTTAATCCTTAATGGGAATAGAAAATCCAAAAAGCAGAGTTAGACACTTAAATGAACAGTGGTGTATAGAAAAATGAATAATGATGAAAAGCTCACAACGCAAAATTAAGGTTTGCTCACAAATCTATGCAGAATGTTTCTTCCTAATATGGAAACGTATTAGACCAGTGGCGTATACATCGGCTAGTGTGAGTCCTGGAAACCAAGAAAGAAGGAATCATTTACTAAGTTCTTTTGAACTTGTCCCTTGTGAATGGGGTTGGTACAGGGTGTATGAGCCAGCTGGAGCTGAATACGCCAGTGCATAGTGTTTCTGGAGAAAGAAAAGACATGACCACATGATGTCCTGCTGAACAGAACACCAGCCTGCCCTTCACCCCCACCACCCCCAACCACTGGCACAGCAGGGTTATCAGCTCTCTGAAAGAAAAGTCTGTCATAAAGGCCCTGTCTTCATCAGACCATTGCCAGGACACTAGGGTTTAGTGAGCAGGGGACAAAGCAGTCATTTCTGATGTGGGAAGTGCCTGACTGTATCGTACTAACAATAGAAGTATAGGTCTACCAGACTACATTTTTTTCTCTGGGAGAACATAGTACTGAGGGTTGATGATTTCCCTCTTGGGTGGCTCAATGCACCAAAGGACCACATCCGAAAACGTATCTGTTAATTTACGTCTAATGGAATTGAAATTAGTCTGTGATAGCATATGTGCTACTGTATATGTTAATAATGTCAGCATTATATACCTACTTTGCCAACATCTGGGCCACATTAAAGGATAATTGGGGGGATTTTGAGGTCTATTCGTCCCTCGCAACAAGCTAAAAAGGTGTTCTGAGCTTAGACTTGAATATCTTTCCAGATTATCCTCTGGTCAAGGAGAGTAAACCATCAAGGCTTGCTGGGCTTTCAAAAAATGCTTTATGATTTATTATGGGATTTGTATATATATATATAATATATATATATATATATATATATATATATATATATATATATATATATATAAGGATACAATTAATTCTAACCTAACATACAGCATACAAGTAAAGCATACTTCCCTATTACAAAAAAAAAAATAATAATAATAATTTTTTGGAATACTAAAGTTTCCCTAGAGTGAACCCAGAATAATTCACAATGGAGTTTATTTGAAAAGGGTTAGATTTATTAGACAGAAAGGGGGCGTCCTGGACCTCAGTGATTTAACTAACTCTACCCTATTGTTTCTGGAAGTGGTCAAAGATTTATCATTTGACACCTCTGCCATCGACTGTCTCAGAAAAGATACAGTAACATAACTCAGTCTCTTAGCCTGGAAAAAACAGCCAGTCCAGGTCTGTGAACCAGGTAATTAGAGTCACAGGAAAAGATACAGCATGTGTCTCAGTATTATGGTGCATATAATGTCTTATGAAACCCGTTTTATAGTCTCCTGATACAATATGTGACAATGTATGCATAATAAGGGTATAGGAATGTGATTTGAGTTAGGGGGAGCATGATGTGTGTGTGTGTGTGTGTGTGTGTGTGTGTGTGTGTTTGTGTGTGTGTGTATATATATATATATATATATATATATATATATATATATATATATATAGACAAAGTGTTCCAATTTGAATGGTAACAATTATAAGTTAAACCATTATTTGTGTCAGTCTTGATAACTCGGATACTGTCGAGCATGGAAGGTAGGGGTGGAGCCAACCTTCTGGGAGACAGATGGATCCAAACTGGTGATGGTGGGGAGGGCAGGTGGAAAATGAAATGTCGGCATCAGGAAAGCAGCAAAATGGACTTTAGCAAGCAGGCTGTAGTCACCCAATTAACAATAGAAGAAGAAAAAGAATTGGGAAAAAATAGGACCACAGGAGCACATGGGGATGATTATAATGAATGTTCATTATTTTTTTCCCAGGAAAGGTGACCTGCCAGATTGAGAGCACAGCAACGTCAGATGCACACTTCTCTATAAACCAATAGGTGTCAAGTATGGGGAGACACAGTCAACACAGGAGATACCAGGGGTAACTATATCTAGCAAAGTTGTTATATAGTTAAAGGAATAATGTATAATTAAATTGGTTTTACACGATTTAACCTTCAAAAACCTAAGCCAATGTTCTGGGATGCTTCCATAGTTGGACCTACTTTAATTCACCAAAAAAAAGAAGAAAAAAAAAAGTATTTTAAGGAGTCACATGCTACTTTAATTTGTCTTATTCGTTATAAGAACTAAAATACAAAAATAAATGTTTTTTTAATAATACTTCTTTAATAAAAAATAAATAAATAAATAAATAAATAAGTAAATAAATAATAAAGCTAATAATGTTCTTTTATTATTTTTCTTTTTGTATGTATCAGCATTATTCCGTCTCAGGACTTTTATTCTGAAAGAAAGCAAAAATGTGGAAATTATTTTTACCACAATCATTAAGAACACATAGACCCCTGCATGGTCCATTATGGGTGGTAATGCCTTCTATAACATATTCCTGTGACACTGTGAATTGAGGAATGTTAAATGCCTGCCTGACTTCATAAATGGACTGTGCCCTCCATCCTACATCCACTATCATGCCCCGTTTACCAGTATCACTTTACCAGTGTTCGACACCACTTCATAATCAATTTACGTACAGCTATCTCATGACGTTATAATGTTGATTGTATATAAATAGTGTTTTTCCTTTTTTTCTTTTTTAAAAATAGAGTAATGAAGATCAGAATTATACAATATAAAGATGTGTGTTAAAATAATAATCATTTTTTCATGATGATGTGAGTGTAAATTCTGTTCATTTGGAGCAGGTCGGAAATATGTATTTTCACAGTAGAACTATGAGAAGGCAAGGCTGTCAGTGCTCACTGTGAGCTTTGGCATGGCTATGAGTGCTTTGTAAGCGTGTATGTGTATATGATTAAATGTTTTAACTGAAGGTCAGCGGTTCATTAGGAGTGTGTGATATCACTGCCTTTGGCGAAATGTCTTTCAGTAAGGCTTCCTAATGACACTGTGCATTAGCCATAAAATAGCAATCAGTAATGCATTATTCAGGTACAAATTACTACGAGGCAATCACTTAAACTCCACAATTACCCGGAATGTGTCAGTTCCTCCGCTCTGATAACTGCTAAATCAGCTTTTGAAACTGCTCCTGACTTCATCATTCTAAAATGCCACCCCTGATGTTCACTTACAGCAAATGTTCATTTTACAGAAAACATCGGGCACTTCACATCAAACCAACGTGCTTATAAATAGTAAATATTAGCCTTCAAAATGTTCTTTACTGCTGGGTGTTATCCAGAACCGTATGAACTTTCTTAAATCCTGCACTGAATGTCAAAAGCTTGGTCACACTTTCATTTACTTTTATTTTTTTTTCATTTAAATTTTCTTCATATTTTAATTCAGCAATCTTAAGATTGTTGGTTTAAAACCATTAATTTATATATTAGGAATATATTTTTAATACTATCCTAGTTTTAAAAATGTTTGAGACATGTATGTTCAGAACTGTTGTATGCAATTTTTTTTATATATATATTTCATTTGACGTAACTTTGCAAATAAACATTCTTTCTTGCTAAAACCTTCTTGTTTTGTGATGATTCTTGGGCCATCTTGCTGCACAGCATGTGTAGAAGATCTACCCACTGATTTATAATGATATTCCAGTAACAGAACTGCGAAGGCTGTTCCAAAAGCTTCAGCTTCCCTGTGGCACTGGCTGCCACACAAGCCCATCCAAGATCTACCACATGCTTAACAGTTGGCAAAATGTTTGGTGACTTATTGGGCATAAAAATAAAACACAAAAATAAATATGTTTGCATCTAGTATATAAAATTGAAGACGTGTATTTATCAAAATATTTTACTATATTAATTTATTGGGTGTCTGGATTTTATTTTATTTTATTATTCAATCACATTTGGTGCTCTGGACACTAGGATGATGAAGACAAGCGCATGCCTACTCCAATATATGTGAAGCCAGCATTGCACTGGGTGTGATGTGGGGAGAGAGCGCCACCCATCCACCCAGAGAGAACAATTTGCTCTCTTAGACTCTGACTGCCGATGGCATACAGCATGACCCTGGATTTGATCCTCGGATTATAGTGCTGGTGCATTAGACCGAGCTCCAATACATTTTATTTAATGGGATAATAACATAGTTCAGAGCTCTTTAATTGTGAATATATGATTGTCTTTGTGTTTGCTCGACTGACATGATTAAAAATGTTCCGAAACATGAGTACATGCCAGCTGTAACACATCTATCTGCACACATCATTCATTTGATGTGATTTGTGTCTTTCACCATCTCTCTGAGGAAAGCTCCTAACCCAGCATTTGAGCAGCTCTGGCTTGTCGTTTGTGTTCATCTCCCTGTTCCCCAGCCCACTCCTGTCAGGCTCTGTCACTTCAGCTCCATTCACATCAGCCCCATCACTGAAGCGGGGTAATTAACCCTGGAATTAAAGCTGTCAAATCAAACAGGTGACAAGCTGCCCCCTCCTCTTCCTTTCGGGCTGAGAAAGTTAACTTATTGTTGCATTCCTCCTCTGAGTGGATAAAATGACAAAGTTGAACTCCGGGGATGACATCAAGAAAAAAAAAAAAAAAAAAAAAAAGAAAAGAAGAGAAAAGAAAAGGAGAAAATCTGCTCTGGTTCTGATTGAAGGGATGTTAAATATTCAGACTGAAGGAGGTAGTACAAGGAGACCATGCAGAAGGAGATCAATGATAAAATGAAAAGACATTTCTGTTACCAAGTTTCAGCTGATTTCACAGTAGCAGAATCAATGGTTTTCTAATTTAAAAAATCCATTAAGTTGCTGATAAATGTGTAAAATGGTTTATAGTGATAAAATATGCTCATCATTAAAAAAAAAAAAAAAAATAGCTGCACAGATAATTGCACCTAAAGGAAGTGTCAATATGCTCAATATGAAGAAGACTAAAGTCATGGCAACAGGAAAGCTTTACCACTGATGGAGAAGATGTGGATTTGGTAGACAGCTTTTGCCTACTTTGCTCAGTTTTTTAAAACAAAGGAACCCAAGAAATACGACATAGATTGTCACTATTCAAAATGTAAAGATCTGTATTCATGCACTAAGATCCCATATATCCAAACAATGGTTTTCTCTGTGGTTCTGTATGGCTGTGAAAGTTGGACAATAAACAAACAAGGCATATCGATGTCTTTGAACTTTGGTGTTGGTGAGGACTTCTGAGGGTTCCCTGGACTGCAAAGAAGACAAAGAAATGGATTCTGGACCAAATCAAACCTAACTTCTCGTTGGAAGCCCAGATGGTCAAGCTAAAAGTCTCTTATTTTACAAACATTATTAGAAGAACTGATTCACTGGAAAAGATCATCGTGCTTGGAAGAGTAGAATGTAAAAGAGGAAGAGGATGACCAGCTACAAAATGGATGGATGCAAGTCAAGGAATAATGACCAGACCTGAAGACCCAAGCAGAAGACTTTCTGGAGGAACACTTCATATGGTCACCTAGGAATCAGAATTGACTTGACAGCAATTAATAATAACAAAGTACGTGTTATTTCCATGGTAGATGGGGAATATTTAAAGAGCTACACATAGAGAAGTAGTGTCTCTCAGTAAGAAGTTGGATATAATGCAATATGCCATACGTCTCAGGATGGAGTTGGAAAGGTTTCTAATGGTGTCCATTATCCATCCCATGCATATTGAATATCCATTAAACTGCTGCAGATTGTACAGTAGGGGTGGAGAGATGATAGTGTCCAATAGCATCCCACACTTTTTCAACTGGAGAGAGGTCTGTTCTGGTAATGTGACTGTCCATGGCATAGTATCAGTGTCTTCCATGTGGGCTCTTGGGACAGTAGCAGTATGTGCATAAGCGTTATCCTGTTGGAATAGCTCACCAGAGTGTGCAGTCAGAAAAGGTAGGACCACCAGTTGCAGGACCAGTTGGCTGGCAGTGTGCCTGTAATAAAGATCTAAGGTGATCCGGCATTGTATAAAAATGGGGTGTAAAATTGCACCCCAAGCATGACACGACACCAGGACCTCTGGACATGTGAAACCCTTGATACTGGCAAAATTAATAATAATATTAATGTTTGTGTTGCCCAGATTGTGATTGGACTGTGATGAGAGTTTTTGAACCTTTAAATCAAAATCAATAAGTTGGTCAATATGAATTTAACCATCTGGAGTAAGACTTGACTCTAATCCAACTGTAAGACGGAATATAAAATATTAAAGAAAAGTAATTTTCTCCAACTTTTGATGGGCAGTTCTGGCAAAAATATGGCAGTAAATGTGTGATCCAGTGATTATAACGAGAAATAACCATCCCAAAGCACCATGTGTGTTAATGCTGTATATTCCACTCGAATATCACATGTAACTTCCAAAAACCCCCAAATGACAAAACGGCTTGAACCTTTTGGCCTCGTTTCTTTCAGTATGCTTCGGCTCAGAGCACCAAGGTCTCTCTAGATCCTCTGATAATACAATATGGAGGAGAGCCATTTGTGCGGGTCAGCAGCACTTGACCTATAACTGGGCTGTAGCTGCTGAAAGCACACATTTGGTAATGACAGATGATGTAGCTGAAAGTCGCTTTCTCCAAAGCCTCATCATTAGCTGGAGAGCAAGAGAAAGAAAACCTACTGTGCTCCATAAAGGAGCCAATGCTTTTGAATGAGTGACATTAATTGGTGTTCAAAAAGTCTTAATCATACCTCTTGGCTAAAAGAGCAGGTTAAACTTGGTCATTTGCTGCACTGAGAGTACTGAGAAGACTAAAGTACTTTATTTAAAAGCGGTTTATTAAATATGTGCTATATTAAACATAATTTTACATGCATTCTTTCATTTAAACGTAATATATTTTATATTTGTATATATAAATTTGATATAATTCCATGTGGTTACTTGTTTTACAAATGCATTTAAAATAGAGATAAGAAAATAGATGAAGATATTCAGGTCATATGTAGGTGTGTGTGTGTGTGTGTGTGTGTCTGTGTGTCTGTGTATTGTCCTACACGTATTCATGCATATTGATCTATCTGACCATCTTATTTAAACATCAATGTATCTTTACAGTTCTAATAAAAAATGAATTGCATCTTTTTGGTCTCCTATCCAGTACCAAAGAAAGTGTGGGTTCCTCTCAAGATTATTTCCTCTTGCTCGGAGGGACTTTTTTTTCTTGCCACTGTCACCACTGGTTTGATCACTAGAGGCCTTGAGCTGGACTTGCCGCAACACCCGTCACTACAAACTACACTTGACTTATGAATGTCATATTTTGTAATTTTCAAAGATTCAAAACTCAATACAGTACAATGTCAAAAACATTTCGTTGCTTTTGTAAAAGTGTAAATAAGTTCACACACATTTCTAGTGTTTATTTGATTATTTCATCAAAGCGGAAAAGTAAAGCATAAACATGTGACATACAGAATGGGCATCTAACAAGTAATGGCAGCATACAAGCAAAATCGTTATTGTTGTACAAACTGCATGGCCAGATCCTCACATACGTCCATCCAACTATGTAGAGTTTTTAAGTAATCTGACTGGTAGACCGGTTAATGAGAGTGAGTGTATTGTGTGCTGTTTTCTATACAAATGAAAGCAAGCAGGTCGAGCATAGATTTTGAAATGTGTATCATATATGAAGGTTGCCCTGATCCTGAGTTATGAAGCCTAGAAATCGACATGCAACTCCCTGCAAAGAGCAGACCTTAATGAAAAGGTTCTTGGCCAATTTAAAAGTTTTTCACACTCAGGAATTTAAAGTGGTTCTTCTATGATGCTGCTCAAACACATTTGTAGCACCTTTATTGTAAAGAAAGTAGTGAGGGCTGGGAAAGCTGAGTGCATTATTTTGCCAACAAACCATTTCAGTGAGCTTCTTTGTAGCTTATTTTGGATTATCTTCAAAGTATTAAAGTGAATAAAGATGTAATGGCAGGTCAGAAGTTAAAAAGACAAAGCTGCAGTGTGAGATGTGAACAGATCTTCACTAATGGCTTTATGTGTGTGTGTGTGTGTGTGTGTGTGTGTGTGTGTGTGTGTGTGTGTGTGTGTGTGTGTGTGTGTTTGAGCAGCTGAGCTTTAACTTGTGCTTCATTTTCTCCGATGCGAGCCACAGGCCGGTGCGTCCGGATCGATAGCCTCTAGCGCTCTGCAGTCAGGCTGAGGCTCCTGCTGCCGATGCCTAGCACACTTCATTCTCTGTCTGACACACACACACACACACACACACACACACACACACACACTAATCTCCTGCTTTTGTTTTTGCTGCGCTTCTCTGCCGGCCATGTCGCTGATCCGCTCGCCTTGCGCCCACTGAATCTATCAACCTTTAAAAGTTAACAAGTTGTCTAGGGAAATGCCATTTGTTACCAGTCCAATAAGAAATGTCAGTATCTAATAAAACAGTGACGGTTGATACACATGTCAATAGTGGCCTGTGTGCAGGGGATGAATGCACTTAAAGCTGCAGAACGCTGAAAAGTCAGTGCTTGGAGGAAATAAACACTGTCAGGATATAAATCATTCTGTTAAGATACACACCAGCCAGCACACGCACACACACACACACACACACACACACACAAAATATATACAGCACACTGTTACAGCATGTTGATGCTAAGCCTCAGCATGCGTCATTTCCTCTTGACACTTTCTCTCTCAAGTACAAATATCTCTCTCAAGTGTGGGGTTTTTAGAAGTTCCTGGAAAATGTGACAGAAAATAAACATTCTGTCACAACGAGCACAGCGCCACCTTCAACACAGATCTTCAAATCTTCAAAAAATACGCCCTCCCACCCACCACAAAAGTAGTGTGGCGGTGATTGTATACTCACTCTTATTCGTCTCAGCTCTGTGAACACCCACTTTTATTTCCTTTGACAGCTGGAGGCCAGAGTTATGCTATTAGTGCATCTCAGGGAACATTATATAAAGTCCCTTTGTTATTGTAATATCACTTAAAGAAGAAAACAGCCATATTTTATATTGATTGCATGTAAATTTAAAACCTTTTCTATGTTTAATTCTGACATATGGTTTAAGTGAAAACCAGAAATCTCAAATTACCCTTCGCCCCCCGATTTGGAAGTTCCAATTATCCAGCCCCATTAGGCCTCTCAGTCAAACACATACAATGCTCCCAACATGGAGGAGGTGGAAGACTAGCACACACGTCTTCTGATACATGTGAAGCCGGCCACTGCCTCTTTTTGAACATTGCATGATTACTGGACAGTGAACATGCTGAGAAGAACATGCCAGCTCTGATATAATTGCTATCAGACACCTGTGCCACTGTACATCTACTCACCCAGGAAGAGCAGGCAAATTTTACTCTCTCGGACTCCAGCTGCTGATGGCAAGCAGTACGACTCGGGACTCGAACCTAGTGCAAGCGCATTAGACCACTGATCAAGCAACGTAAGCATGAACAGACCTTATTGCTGTGCCAGACTGACTATGTAAGGTAGTCTCTGCATGTGAAGTCTAAACATGCAGACTACCTTACATAGTCAGTCAATGAAGAATAAACATTGGTATGCAGCATATGAGTGCAGAGATCAAGTACATGCAACTTATAATTAAATCAGTCATTTGACAATGGGTGTTGTCACAGAATAAATAAATAAATAAATAAATAAATAAATAAATAAATAAATAAATAAATAAATAATGTAATCCTTATGTTTTACCTGTTACCTGGGTGTAAATAGAATGCATTGCTACTTACACCCAAGTGCCAAAAGCAGGTGAGTACAAGAAATCGCTTGTAGCTGTTTTACATGGAACAGAAATGAGGAAAACACTGTCTGTCTTCACTGTGTGTGTGTGTGTGTGTGTGTGTGTGTGTGTGTGTGTGTGTGTGTGTGTGGTTAAATATGCAATTGTTTAAATGCAACTGATCCATTGTCTAAGTGACTAAACTAATTCCCACTAAAGTAAAAGTAAATAAGGTTAACAGGCTATAGAAATAACTGTTAGCTGCTGCCCTGGTGTGCAATATGTTTATAGACATCTGGTGTGAGATCAGCAGTGCTAGATTCAATCCGTGTGGGTACTCTGTTTCATTCAAGGTCTTGCTGGGGGACAGTAATCTTCCTTTTAGAAGGCAGCCTGTCCTGGCCTCCAAAATAACCCCAAATGACCTACAACCACAAGGACTGGAGGCAGGGAAGATGGTGAGAGAAAATCAATCAAAGCAATTAACTTCAGGAACTGAGCACTAATTCCCTGGGATGATCCTTTTTTTCTCGCCACTATCTTCAGATTGTGATGGAGCTTCAGGGGAAATCAAGGTCTACCCTGATAAGCGCTGATTATTTAAATACAAATGAATTCTCCAAAGGGGATCAACCGACTTCTCACCATTTCATGCTTTTTGCCCACAACGTCATCCATATTGTTTCAAAGACAAACATATTTATCATTAATGGGCTGAAGAGGAAGAGGCCATTTGTCCTTATTGACCAGCACAACCAATTTTTCTGCTCTTAATGGAAAACTCAGCTTTGCAGATTGATATTTATGTCTCCCTCAGTAGAGCAGCAAAATTTACCTGTCGTTTTTGGGTGAGTACAGTTTTGCATCACTGTCCATGCAACATATTGCAATTCATCTTCTTTTGCAATAGTGTGTACCTGTACTGTGATTTTGGATGCCCTGCAGTACCAACGACAATCAATGGATGTTTTAAAGGCTGCAGTTCTTGTTCGAGGGTCAGATATTCACCAGTAATGATTTACAGAGACTCATGTAAATGGATTAAACGTGGATTGAGCAGTAGATTGGATGGGAGAGTCATGTGATACCTGGTATCTTTTTTTAAACAATGGATTGTGATTGCTTTGCTTGTTAAAATTGTCAACATTATTATTATTATTATTATTATTATTATTATTATTATTATTATTATTATTATTATTATTATTATTATTATTCATGTCTCTGTCAGAATTAGTACGGATAAACATTATAGAACTCTATAGTATACACAATACAGCACATACACTTGCATCCTCACACACATGCATACATGCATGCATGCACATGCATGCACACACACTGCACACACACACACACACACACACACAAACACTCACACAAAACATAGTTCCCAGTCTTTTCCAGCGCAAAAGCTCACCCCTTCATGGATTGAAGTGGATAGCGATTACACTCATGTCATAGCACAGCTATAATCTAACTGTCAGTTTATGTGTGTGTGTGTGTGTGTGTGTCAATATGTTGCTGATATTATTAATGTGCTCAAGATGTGTGTGTGTTTGTGATATTATCTTGCTGATGTGTGTGTGTGTATGTTTGTGTGTGTGGAGATGGGGAGGAGATATTAAGTTGGAAAATGGCTGTGAATAAATGATCCACAAATCCTAATCCTAATTTTGATACTAGCCAACAACTAATTTTATTAAACCATCTGGTAAAATTACTCTGACCCCAAATGCAGTCATCCAACTATGGCGTGTTTGGGGTGGAGTTTGCTTCGTCGGTTTTGCACTGGCGGCTTTTGGGGCTGAATAGAGGAGAGGATTTTCTAAAAACACCTCAAATCTACAGTAACCTGCAAGGAGTCACAAACTGACTGCCAGGAACAGTCTCCAAATGAAACATGAAAAAACATAAACAAAAGATCTACAGATCAAACATTTCCCAGTAAATGGCCAAAAATCAAAGACACTAACCTGGTGGAAAAGTTGAATATACATATGAAGACCATCTAAGACAGCTTTGTTTGTTTTTGCACCTCCATTAGACATGTGTATATGATGAATGATGCTTTGACATAATTTCATTAAAATGACTCCGAATTCCTAATCAAAGCCGTTGTGTCAATACACCAGTCAACAAAACAAATTCATGCAATAAATGTCACTAATCGTAACATCAGCATATATCATTTCCAAGCTATCAAAGCTATAAAAACTGCAGTTTTAACACTAAAGCCCAGCTGTTCTTACCATTGAAAACGACTCCAATCTGGCCACCAGGCTGAATTACACGGCTAAAAATTAATAGCGTGCGCTTTCACCACTGAAAGGTTTCTCAACATCCCCCAGATAAGCTATTTAAGTTCCGCCTTTGGCTGGGAACACTGGGAGAATACAATTATTTTATCTAAGTTGTCGTATTATGGCCAGATTCTTAAGCTATGGAGATTTCTATGAGCCAAAAGTGAATAACAATTTTGTCACTTTCATTAAAAAAAAAAAGGGAAAAAAAATCCTCAGCACTCCCAAAATGTTCATTTACATAAGTATATAAAAAGACTTATGTTTTTGTACCTGAAACTGTTAATACAATAATTATGGGCTGTTGTTCGTTTTCATTTGAAATATGCTAATGTTCACATTTTAAGTAAAGTTTTTAAATTTTTGTTATCTGAATGTGGACAGTTCAACTCGAATAATCAAAAGCACTCAATTATAAATTCTCTCAAGTTTTTATTTGCTCTCTCTCTCTCTCTCTCTCTCTCTCTCTCTCTCTCTCTCTCTCCCTCTCTCTCTCTCTCTCTCACTGTCAGATGGGACCTATGTTTAACTCATCTTTGTCCTATTCTGACCCTGGTGGGCATCCATATGTGGAACCAACACAGAAGCCAAGCACAACATTTTCTGGTTCCCTACATGTACCTCCTTAGTAACTTCCCAATAAATAAATAAATAAACAAAAAAAATAAATTAAATAATTCAAATAAACTACTCAACACATGTTGGAAAAGCCAGCCAGCTGTTGTATCCCTAACTGTTAAGCACTTTGAAAATAATTGAACAAAATGCCTGAACAAATTGAATGAGTTGTGAGTTGTGAGTGTAGACAGTAGATAAACAGCCCTATTTTTATAATTGTAAGAGCTGAGAATGATGAGGGCTTTACTGTAGGCCCAAACCTCATCACCCAGCCATGCCTCTGCGCACTGATGAGCCACTAAATTATGATTTTTTTTTTTTGGCCTTGTTTAATTTTTAATACAAGCGTTATATCTAGAGTTTAACCACAAAGTACCATTTTATTGAATTTATCATAAAGAACTATATTTAAATCTGCAGAGGACACTGGCGAAGCAGGGAAAATGTAATTAGGTCTAATAGGCGAATTACATACACACAGTGGTTAACACAGAATTTGTCACTCCATAATGTGAAAAAATCTCTGTGCAAATGTGCTTTGTCCCAGTGCTATTTCCAGCCTTAGGTTTTAGTCAAAGAGCATGTGCTTATTCATCATTCATAAAATATGACACAAGTGCCGGATGGAAAAGTCTGAACTCTATTCAGGCTGACCTTTTACATATATTACATGAACTTGCTGAGTGGATGCATTTAGAAGCCATCATTATGCAATGCATCTTCACAATCTAACATTAAATGATATTTGCAGGTGCAGTTGCTCTTACGAAGACCACTGTAGTTGGAAAGACAGAACAGACGTGGTGTTGATCATATTGATGAAGTAGTAGAATCAGTATGTATGAGTGGGATGATTTATTAACATTTAGATTCATAATGATTAGTAATTACATAATTAATTACATGTTGAATGACATTTATTTACATTCACTATAAAATAAATATCTTAAAAAATGAAAATTCTACATTCAACATTGGGCCACAACAATTTTGTCACATGATTTTATTATAAAATAAGCATAAGCACCTTTAACAATATTAAAGGACCAATAAGTTACATTTTTCTTGTTTTGTCTGATTATGTTTGATTCATGTAACATTTTATCACTTATAATTAAGTAAACAATTTTGCTGATTTTTTTTTTCTTAATTTCAATCTGAGTTTTTTTGTTTTTTTTTTTTGTTTGTTTTTTTTTACTTTGGCTCCCATGTTAAGATGATTCCCATGATTTTGCATGAGAAATAACAAACCAGTTAATGAAGAACATTAAAAGTTAGTTCTGGGAGTTCCCCAAACTAGAGAGCTTCACAAACCAAAACATGAGTATATATATATATATATATATATATATATATATATATATATATAAAGGATTTAAAAGCACACATGACACACATGAACACATGAACCAACTAAAATGTTGGTGTCCATTCTCTTATAACTATGCAACAAATATTGATCTTTGACAATAGTGATATGTCAATATCAAGATGTTTATAATATTGATGTAATGTTGACAACAAATATAATAGGGAAACTCATAAACATCAAATTTATATAAAATAAAAATTAGGTCTACATGACAACAACAAAATTCCTCCTTCATCAATAATTAGTGCACCCTGTCTTTTAGGTCATAAACTACAGGCAAAATATCTATATTATCTTAATACTTAAATTATTAAATATATATATATATATCCATATACAACAAGATCAACAAGGTTAAATTAGAGAAAGCTCTAGGTTTAGGGTTTATGGTGAAGGTTAGAGTTAGAGTAAGGTTTAGGGTTTATGATTAATTTTAGGTTTAGAGTAAGGTCTTGGTTTAGGGTTTATGGTGAAGGTTAGAGTTAGAGTAAGGGTTAGGTTTAGTTTACACTGGTTGCTTTGTGATCTCTGCTCAGATGTGTCACTAATTCATTCACATCCACGAAAGACAACCTGTACATTGTAGACTGTTCAGTTTCTGAAATGGCATTTTCAGTCAAATATGTACGAATTCCTTTTGAGACCAATCTGGTATAAAGAAGCGTGGGTTACACATGAATTTGTTCATAGAGCACTTCAGTTATGGAGGATTTGATTGATTATCACGCATTCTTAAGAACAAGTTAATGAAGCAATTAGTCTCACAAAGCTTTTGAGAAGATTACCCCTGATTGTGAACATTTTATTCCTGCAATAAGCCATGAAAACACTTTTTGCCAACATGTCAAGCCAAAATGTTAATATAAATAAGTGACCAAATCAGTATTATTTTATTTCAATTTTTATTATTACTCTCATTAAATGAGACGAGAGTAAAATCCAAACACAAATTAGATCCAAACTTATTTAAACTGCTGGCTTAAATGTTACTGATGTATTTTACTACCTGGAATCAAATGCAGATTAAATACTCTTGGTGGAAATTCTGTCCACAGCTGTGCTGCACAGCTGCACACACACACATGCCACACATACGAACACAGGCTAATCCTCATCTTCTCATACATCCCCTCACACCGCTGTGAAGCAGGTGGGCTTTTCCCAGCTGCTCCCCAATCTAATCCAATTCAATTATAGTCCGATTACAGCCATGTGCTAAAACACAGCCATTTTCCAACTTAATATCTCCTCCCCATCTCCACACACGCACACACACACACACACACACACACACACACACACACACACACACACACACACATTCAGGCTGAAATACAGCAGAGACAACTCTCAGGAAGGTGTTAAAAAAGCCACAAGGGGTGTAAGAATTTTAGAAGGTACATTAGAAAACCTCTGCAATCCAGTGAATGAAAGAAACAAAAATTGAGCATTTTATTACATTTGCATAATATAATAGAATGTTGCCACTGCAGAGAAAATGTAACTTTTAAGATCTAAAATGATTTGATTATTTAAAACAGACCGTAAAATGAAAAACAAAAATGCAGTAAAACAGGATGATAAAGACATCAGTTAAGACTTATACTCACTCTATTACATATTTATTGCTGCTATTTATTGCAGTAACACACAATATCTGAAATGATGTATAGGGCTTAAGTACCTAAAACAAAAAACATATATCTCAAAATCCTGTTGATCTGTAATTCTTTTGAATTCTTTTGAACTGCAAATTCAATAACATATGATAGATTATTAAGTAATGATTGTATTGAGGTCCTTTATTAATTTTGGAATGCATGTATCAGTTTCCCGTATTATTTATTTGAAATAAATCATTTGAACACTTCGAAGATAGAACGCTAACAATCCCTGCCTTCTCATTTTCCTCTATAACCCAATATTTGTGCTGGTGGAATCATTAGTCCTGCCCTTTCTGTATGTACAGTATGTGAGTCTGTATGCAGGTTGAACATGTACATGCAGACAGAGCAGTAAACATGCAATGGCTTGGACTGGCATTTAAACTGGTATTTAATTCAGTTGGGAATGAGGGGATTGAACCTGTTTTCTGAGCTGGATTATTCACTGATAATTTGTCACACCATGATGATATGCTTAGATAGGGCCAGTGTTGTAGTTGGTTTCAATTTGTGTATCGTGTGTAGGCTACTCTGGTTCTGAAATGTGAAGCCTAAAATACAGCCCACGAAGTGCTGTAAGAGCTTGTAAGGCTGTAAGAGCTAAAAACAAACACAAACAACAGTAAACATGCCTTGGCTGATAAACAACATTTGGGATGAGAGGAAAAGATGTTACTTTGACTTATAGAATGAATGAAGTGAAGTGCATTTCTAATACTAGCTCCGGTGTTGAACTGTCCGAGGTGGCTCACAGACGCAGCGCAGGAACACTAAATCAATGCTTTCCACTCATTACAGCTTCTAAACAAACACCCTCTGACCATGCTGCATTCACACTCTCGTGGCCAGGTGAGAAGGGCTGTGGTTTCTACTTCACTTACCTCCCACACTCTATGTTTATGAATCATTTAGCATCCTCCCTGCTGAGGAATCACCTGGGCTTCAGTCCAAAATGCAACAAATACACTGAAAACACAGCTACACAAAACGCACTGACCAAACACACACTTCTGCTTCTGTCTCAATGCTGCTCCTGCCAACACAGAGGAGTAGCACTGGAGCAGTATGGTACACAGTGTCATAAGCAGGTCTATTAGATCTTACACTTCCACGTGACCCCGCAAGAGTGTTGTATGCAGAATGCATCACACACACAAGTGCTGTTAGGTTTTAATGCATCTGCAATTTGTAATCTGATTTACATTTGATTGCATGCTGTATTCCGCACATGAACAGAACCACAACTGCAATGTCAGTATGTTGTGCACTTTCTGCACTATATTCTAGGTTTGAAGGGAACTAGGTTGATTCAAAATCTCCTGGCAGAACCACACCTACTAACACTATTTAATTTTTCACCTCTTACATCCTCCATTATAAATAGTCTGGAAATGAGGACATTTCATTTAGCCTCTTAAAATGGCTGTTCCTTTTTTTACACATGTGCCCGGGCTCCATCGGAAACGAATTAAAAAAGCGAGGTCTATTTTCACACCCTGATCTCCGAAAAGAGTCAATCTTAACCCTCGGACAAAAAAGAAAAAAAAAAAAGAAAAATGTGTGACTCATAAAGTTTCAATTAAATTAGTTCAAGCTACAACTAATTGCTTGGGCTAAAAGTGTCCGTACCCCATTATCACTTCCCTACCATCGTAAACTCTGTGTGCCATGATCAGTGGACTGTACACACCTCAAACAGGCTTCACACACACACACACACACACACACACACACACACACACACACACACACACACACACACACAGAAAGTTTCCAGAGTTAATTCATACCTTTTATTTGCTGTGCATACAGTCTCATTGAAGCTATAGCATTTGGGAACTGGCTTTAAAGAGCTCATGTTCGTGCACTTTTCTTGTAATTTATTTATTTATTTTCAATTCAAAGTAGCCCGAACCTCAGCCTATTATTATATTTTAAATGTAATGATATTTCATTTATTTTTCCTAATAACATAAATACAAATACACACAAAAGTCCATACACATAATATTAATATGCAGCAAAACACTTTCTTACCATGTACATGATTTCCACACACTATTTCATATTTACATTACAATTCACAATATTACAATTTGTTTTGCCAAATGCACAAAGTTTAGAATATTTTCCATTGCAAAAGAACTAGAAATTAAAGGAAATTATTGATTAAGAACACCTGCAGAAACTAATGTCATATTATGTTTAGGGACAGGTCCAATTTAATTAAGCTTAACATTTGGTTAACTTCACATTATGTTCACATTTCAGTTATGGTTTAGTTTAGAATTAGAGTAAGGTTTAGGATTTATGGTAAAGGTTAGGGATGGAGTAAGGGTTGGGTTTGGGTTCTATGGTTAAGGTTAGAGTAAGGGTTGGGTTTGGGTTCTATGGTTAAGGTTAGAGTAAGGGTTGGGTTTATGTTTAGTATGCATTGTACAATTTCTGAAATGGTGTTTTAATCACATATGTATGAAGTACTCCTGCGACCAGGCAGAAACATTTGGAGTGCCCTCTGCTCGATGCATCGCTATCCCTGCTTCCAAACAAGTTGTTTCTTTGACTTTTTTGAGCTTCTTTGAGACTGTTATTGTTATTGACAACCTGTGTTCTGATTGTCTGACTGACAAGTCAAAATAGCCCTACGATGGTCTAGCGCCCTGTCTAGGGTTGTTTCCCGCCCTTGCACTCAGAGTTGCTGGCTGGGCACCGGCTCCCCCATGACCCTATTCAAGAATAAGCAGTATAGAAAATGGATGGATGGATGGATGGATGGATGGATGGATGGATGGATGGATGGATGGATGGATGGATGGATGGATGGAGAAGTCAAAATACTGATCAGAAATTGAATGCAATAACCACAGCCCCCTTGGTCACTGAGACAGCATAATTTGCCTTGCTGCCACTGGTGGGTAGAGTGGCCCTCCCTGTCCCCCCATCACTCAGAGCAAAGCTACTCATTGTATTCATATCAGTTAGAAAATATGCCATTTCTCAAACAATTCATAAATTTATGAGACATTTTCTGACATTTTCAGGTGCTGAGTCCTGCTGGAAAAGGAAATCAGTATCTCCATAAAGTTAGTCAGCAGCATGAAGTGCTCTAAAAACTCGATAAAATACAGTGGACTAACACCAGCAGATGACATGACCCCTTTAACCACCACAGACAGTGAAAACTTCCCATTGGACTTGGACTCCTTGGATTATATGTTCTTTCACTCTTCTTCCAGACTCTAGGAGCTTGTATTGTTACTCTAGGACATGTGGTTTCCAAATGAAATTCAAAATTTACTCCAAAGAGGATTTTGGAGCTCTCAGCAACAGTCCAGTTCTTTATCTCCTTAGCCCAGGTAAGGCGCTTCTGACACTGTCTCTGCTTCAGGAAGGGTTTGATATTAGGAATGCTGCAGTTGGAGTTCCTTTCATGGAGATGGCTGTGTGTGTGGTGGGTCTTCATGCACTGACACCAGCCTCAGTCTACTCCTTTTGAAGCTCTCCCAGAGTTCCTGAATTGACTTTTCTTGACAATCCTCTGCAGGCTGTGGTCAACACTGATGCTTGAAAGCTTTTTTCTCACCACATTTTCCCCTTCAAGTCAACTTTCCATTAATAAGCTTTGATACAGGACTCTGAGAACAGCTATCAATGACCTTCGGTGGCTGAGCCTCTTTGTGGTGGGTGTTGATGATTGTCTACTGGACAATCAAGAATAATTTATTTTTACTGTATAGAAGTTCTGGAGTTCAGGTATGGAGTTTGTGCTGAAGTATGATGGTTATGTAGAGTTGGTTGAGTGTGGAATACATAGTTCATGTAGGAGGGGAACTCATAACAGATACACCAAGGAATATTCCAGTGAAAGTGAAAGTGACAGTAATATTGGTGTTTTCTGGCTTCTGTTATTGCTTTTTATTGTAATTCTTTCATCTGGAAAACAGTCCCATCTCTGAAATAAACTATTATACAACTTATTTACCAATGCTTTTTAAACATTACACAGAAAGGCCTGCCTCACACAAACCTTTATTGACTTCTATTATGAGTAAAATTCAAGTAAACTGATTTCTGTGCCAAAAAAAAAATCTGTTGAGAATGATGTCCGCGGTGATGGGCGGTGTAGTAGCGAAACAGCAGAGTTTAGTCTGAAAAATACTGGAGTGCTACTGTAAACTGTGGAGGCAAACGCATATGCCTCCTGTGTTTTTACAGCGTGAACCTGATTGGTTTGTTAACCTGCAGTGTGTGTTTTCCTCTCTCATTGTACAGCCCTGTCCTGTGGTCAGTAATCCCAGCACGCTGACGCTGTTTTGTCTTGTCCTTCGTGGCCATGCGGGCACAGGCATGCCAGGCTGCTTTACTGAAGGTCACTGCCAGCTTTCTGATGCTTTGATTTACGAGTTGGCTCCAGACTGATGAAAGTATTGATAGGAGTTTCCATCGCCCTCTGCCTCTCAGGGACGCTCCATAGAAGTGTGTCCTTATAAATTCACTTCCCATTTAAAGGGCTTACGTCCTACATTTGTTAGAGCTCTTTTCCTATTTGTTTGCCCTGCATTGTGGCTCATTCAAAAAGCAGCCCAGGCTGAATCACTGCAGAGCATGAAGGGGTGGGGATAAACTGCCATATAAACTATATATGGGAGGACATAAATTTGTTCAAGGTTGTGACATCTAACAGTGAACTCAAAACAGGCTGTGTAGATTATATATATATATATATATATATATATATATATATATATATATATATATATATATATATATATATAATTGCAAAAACAAGGAAGCTTTGAATAGAAGTTAATGTAAATTTAGAGTAAACAAATGGTATTGCACAGATAGATAGATAGATAGATAGATAGATAGATAGATAGATAGATAGATAGATAGATAGATAGATAGATAGATAGATAGATAGATAGATAGAAAGTGTTGCTTGTTGGCAGTTATAATATTGCATTTCATGTAAGCATCTCATAAGATAAATGTCTTTTGCCCTGAGAAACTGAATGTCACATACAAAAGACAAGCACCTCTATAGAGGAGCAACAAGCTTATAGCTTGCTCAATTCACCATGAAAACTCGTTTTGAGTGAAAATCTCTCCATTTTCCCCCATCCTCTTGTGAAGAAGGTTTGTTTCATTTTATCTCTCACTCTTTCACTCTTTGCCGCACATCAGGCCTGACACAGAAAGCTCAACCAATTGATTCTGGAATGACAGAGAAGACGGCTAATGGGAGCGAAAGTGGCAGAAAACCCCCAAAAAAGATCCTTCAAAAGATTCTGCCTGCTCTCTCTGCTCTGCAGTCAACGAATCTTCTTCAAATACAACACTTCCCATCTTCTCCTCAAGCTCCCGACATCTACATGATAGAAAACAGTGTTGAAAAGTTAACACACTAACAAGCAAATCAGCACTGTTGCTTTGACACAACAATTTGATGACGTCCGCATCATTCCTTACCCTGAAGTCTCTTCACCAAAATGGAACATTCCTTTACCATATTGCAGTCCCTTTTATGGTTATAGACACTCACTTTCAATCAACTGGCTCCATTTTTCAATGAAATGTGGCGTGTGTGTGTGTGTGCGTGTGTGTGTGTGTGTGTGCGCGCACATTTACCCATCTGTGCCTAATGGGTTGCCATTTAAAAGTACCTGAATGCATCCATTAGAAGGAATGTCCACAAACATTTGGACATAGTGTAATTAACAAGTCAAAGGGGGAAATGATAATTAACTCCTTTCAAACCAAGCGACTGCAATTTCTAATAGATGCATGTTTGTGGTTTATGTCACTTTCGGATATACTGTTTTTTTATATAATAGACAGGATATAACAAAAAAAAATAAATAAATAAAAAATTTAAAAAACACGTTTAACACGTAAGGTTTATAGGAGACAGTTACACAGATATTGTTACTTTCAGGAGATCCTAGGCTACACAAATGTGTCTTCGTTTGAGATGTTAAGATTTAAAAATGTAAAAAATAGTTGTAGGAATATTACCATGTTTTGATCAAAACTGTTACTATATGTGTCAGTCTTATTTCTTTTCTGGACTTTTGTTCAAAAATGTGAGTAAAGAGAGCAAATAGCCCCTCTCGTTTTCCTCTGCACGCCAATATCTGAGTATATACATGTGGAAAGAACAGTAAACATGCACTGGAATGGTTCTTTGGCATTTAAACTGGGATTTAATTCATATGACAAAGAGTGAATTTCAGCTGTTTTCTCAGTACTGATATTTCATCCCAAGATATTAGATATGGTCAGTCTTGTAGTTTGTTATGGTGTGTGTATCAGGTCTGTAGGTTACTCAGATCCTGAGTTATTAGGTTTAGAATACTGGCATGTGACTGGCCAAAAATTGGATTGTATGTGGAAAATGTGGCATTTTTGGATTAATTAGACAAACATGTTTGTTTTAGCATTAGTTGAAATTAAATCAAAGCAAACGTCCGATACCAAATATGTTTTGACAAATCGTATCTTAAGTAAGGAGGACGTATAATTTAACTTGTCATTGGAGACTTCGCTCACAGAATGTCACCTAACTGAGAAAGTAAACATGCAGCGAGGCACTACAGGTGCCGCCGAAACTATCAGCACCAAACAATAACCTTGGAGACTAGAAAGATGCACAAGGAAGGAAAAAGGCACATTAATGCATTGATTAATTTAGCCCACATTTACATATATCTTAATACCTGACACAAGCTGTTTGGAGGTTTGCTTGCAGCCGTGAATGTTCGGGATTGTTACCGAGCTTGGCAAGCTGCTGCTTCTCTCCCACCATATGGCAGTTTGACAGTGTTTTCTCTGCTAATTAGTACCTTACACATAAGCCAGGGCAGGAGACCAAATGTCAAAGAGCTCCGCCCACCGGCATCGCTAATGAAATCCCCGCAAATCTAGGTGAGGAACTCAAAGTCTCCTGACTTTCACAAGGAGACAAAGAAAGGACAAAGGGAAGGTCTGATTCAAGCTTTTAGCACTGTGGTCCAAATACCCTGTATTATAGTAGGATTGCTGTAGAGTCAGATTTGCAGACCAGTAACAGATGAGAAAGATAGCCAACTGCTTTTTTGTCAGTGCAGGGAAACATTCTGCATCAAAGTCAAAGGTGTTCATAGGGTGTCCTAACTTTTTTTTAGATGACTATGTATCTTGCCACTGTATTTCTGAAAGTGTATAGTACCTACATTGTAACTAAATTACATATCTGCAGATATCTTCAACAACAGCATGATGTAAAGGACAACTGCATCAAAAAAAGGTTTTTGCGTGACTGTCATAAATGTGGTTCTAGCTAAGTGGTTTGATAAATGGCCTTCATACCTGCCCAAGCACCCTACATTAGTACTTCAAAAACTGATGAGATTACAGGTCAAATGTAATCAAGGGACCTTGTTCCTTAAATTATGAAAATTGAAAGCCTGGTCCTAAAGTTCCTGCGGCAATGTGCTCTTTCTGCAGGCCTTCAGGCACCCAGCAGCAGATCTGTTTCTGAGAGAAGAATCTTGTCATGCTGTCTTTTGTGCCTTAATGCCACCATCAATATGCACAACACGCTGTTGGCCCCTTTCATCACATCATGTTTGAAAAAGTCACCAAACATCTCTTTCCCAGCTCCACTCAGGGGAGTGCTGATATCCCCTCTGGGAATCCACACCATAAATATAACAATCGCTCTATTTCTGAGCAGCCACCAGACGCACTCCTTTACTCCGAAATCACACTAACAGCATCAGTGTGTAGTGATTTATCTTTTAAATCTGTCATACACATTGCATCTTTGGAAAACTGCAAAGAGCGTTTTGTTTATGAAAAAATCCCTGGGGCAGGAGTGCTCCTCTTTCACCGAAACATTCTTAAATTCTGTAGAAAATACTCATATTTTGTATTTTAAAGGAACTGTTTGATGAAACTGTTTCCCCCTTTACAGCAAATGTAGTTTTGCAGTTGAGGCTGATTCCTTTTTTCAAAAAATCTTGTGCTTTAACCACGTAAGGTGGTCAGAAACTATCATAATTGATCAAAAGTTGCTTATGACCAATCATCACCCTCTGGTTTGGTGTGGTGTTTAGATGGAGGACAGTGAAAAATCCCACTGGTATACAAATATCTTGCTCTGACAGGTGCTTTAAAAACCAGGCAGGCAGCTGTTTTCCATTGCTGACTAGAATTTAACAGGAAAAAACAAAAGTGTTGATGCCTTTGAGATAACCAGTCCTACAAATTCCTGATTGTTGCTGACATCCCATCTCTCCTGTGACTCTCGGGATTCTGGGTAGTGGAGCCCTGGATCCCAGAAGGCAGGGTATTGCATACTGCGCTCACTCACTCACTCTTTCACAGCCAGAGTCAGAGTGAATGATTGACAGTCATCACAAGAGAATGTTAATCAGAGAGAATCCTGATTGGTCAACGTCTCCACTCAGAAGACCTATCGGTTTTCACTGTGGGCAGAATTTGTATTATGATTGGTATGTTTTTGTGCTCAGCAGATCAATGTTTTCTGTAGGTGGGATTTACATGGTGATTAGACTGTCTTTGTGCTCATTATACCTCTTTCCCTGTCAACCTCTCCTTGTCATTCTGTGGCAGTTCAGTTCAGTTCTATAGCTTTGTGGTGGCAGATTTCATGAATATAAACCCACTGCCCCTCTCTATGAGCTCACAATAATGACAGGGTTGCTGTTCTATTTACAGTGACTGTTCGTTTGTCCATATTTTCTATTGTCATTCACTGAATGACACACTTGCTCCATTCACACCTGGCATGTGTCCTGGTTGATCTGACGACAAACGATAGCCAAAACCCACTCCTGTTTTTTTTTTTTTTTTTAACCTCAAATTTCTCACATTATTTCTGCTGGAGAAGGGACATTTCATGCATAGATGAATTAAACTGACGAAAAAAAACTCTTGTATTCACTTACGCACCAGCCATGATTATCGACTTTCTATCTTACTGCCTTGCAGCTATTTGTTTTTTTGTTTTGCCCGCCGGGGCAATGACACGGCGGCTGCGGGTGGTGCTTTGGTGGCAGGGAAGCATCAAGATGCCTTGGTTCACACTACAAGACTAATGTGACTATATATGTCTCTGACCACCTCTGAATGTAGTTTGAGTGATTGGATTTTAATGCATCCTCGAGACACATTGTACCCTGTGTGCGTACCTGTGCTTTGTACTGGCCACTTATGATTGGCTCACACAGGACACATGTTAATGCTTTTTGTTAGAAACATGTCCAAGAGAGTATTGCCTAGCTTAAAAAAAAAGGTGATAATAGCTAATCTTATCCTAGGCCAAGTTTCTAAGATGGATTACTTGCTGGTAATTAATCACTCAATAAATTATCCCCATGACCAGTCCTATGACCACTTCACATAGGATAAGTCTTGTTATGAAATGTGTATCATGCCTGTAGGTTAATATGATCCTGAGATATATGGCTTGTCTAGAAAATGGCTTGTAGCAGCCTGTCAACTTTGCATCTCAGGTTCTAAGAGTTAACACTTCTTAACGCAGTTTAAGGTAAATGTGAGATGATTTAGTCATGTAGTCTGCAATAAACATCTGTTGCAGCTGCATTAGCCTCAATCCAAAAGAAAGATGCAACAAACACCACCCCCATCCCGATTATCTACACTTTGGCTGAAGGTAGGAAAAACCTTCTTCTTCACGTGAATGAAGTGACCTAGCTTCCTGATACTGTTTTCATATCAGTGACTCTGTAATGTGTCCCCTAACACTTCTGAAGGTTGTACGGACACAGTCAGGTGTTCATGGGCCAGACCCGGCGATGTGTGAGCCCTCCACCCCCCACTAAAGCGCCTGACCCTGGGTCAGCTGTAATGGCCGTAACCAGATGGTCCCTGTCCACTGGGGAGAAAGGACACAGACAGCATGGGCATGCTTTATCTTTAGAGGTTGCATATTCTGCCACTACTTAATGCTTGATTACATGCATCATTTATCATAATTATGTCTCTATGAAAAAGTTTGATGTGGGACACAACAGAGGTAAGCAAGTCTTGACCTTATTTTCAGATGGAAAGGAGTGGGAGAGAGGAGCCATAGCAGAATCACATTCATTCCTTTACAATGATAGAAACTCAACACCTGGTGGAGAAGTTCAGTCAAGTGTTCTGTGTGCAGTAAAAACCCTGCTGATCTGTAGAAGTAGGTGTTTTTTCACTTGCTCACTTTGTGATTAAATATTGAAAACATATTTCTACCAGAAGACTGAGGAGCATTCAAGAAGCCTATGTCATTGGCCCCATCAGACCTGGTCTTGAAATGTTGGATGGAAGGCATGGTGTAGATCCAACTCCCTAGGCAACTCACAAAACCAAACTAGGAGGGGAAAACTAATTGTCGGAATCTGGAAAGCCGGAATTGGTGTAAGGTGATTGGTTGAGGAAGGAGAGGGTGGCTATTTAAGGGTCTAAGAACTTTTGCTAAAGCTTTCATAACCACAGAAAATGTGAAATTCAATTTACACCAGGTCATGTTTGGGACAAGATGCCATCTTTTGAGTGTGTATCTTTAGAGCGTTTGTATTTGCAAAGGTCGGTCAATGCTTCTGCCTCAGCAGATTTTATTGAACAACTTTCCTATTTCAGTGTAGGTTCAGAAGTAGTTCTGTGATTTTGTTTAGCTGTCTTACAGATAGCAGATGACTGTGGATCAGATACAAGTTAGATAAAGCACTTGTGGATCAGCTATGACAATAGCAAGAGTGTTGTGGGCCATGACTGGTCCATCTGAAGTTTGTCATGTCATTCATACTCATTTCACAAGCAACTCACATACAGTTTATCTCGTGAAATGCTTGTTCAGCATTTTTATCTTCTATGGTTGATGGAAGTATATGGGACAAATTAAAAAAATGCAGGTCAGAAATGGACCATCAATTCTCTCTCTCTCTCTCTCTCTCTCTCTCTCTCTCTCTCTCTCTCTCTCCTTGGATTTTCTCTCTTTGGATTTTTGAGACATAATCATATGACTAGAGTTTGAGGTAAGTATAAGAGGGAGGGATAATATGTGCATCAGCTAGATCAGCACAGGCTGGTAAGGGGTGTAGAAACTTCAACCATAGTACTTAAACATTTCATATAATATAGCAAGTGTTGTGTATGTGATGTGCACAAATTACTGACACATCCTACACAAACACAAATGAACTAAAAATGTTACAAAGCAACTACTGTAATTGTATTTCCTCCACCTAAAAATAACCTAAGCCTCACTGAACCCAAACCACAAACTACAACCAACAACCATAACCATAACCATAACCATAGTAAAATCAGCAATCTCCTTTTTATCATCTCTCCATAACAGGAACATGAAGAAATGTGTACATATAGACAAGGTTGTTTTGGAATTGGCAGATCTTTTTTGTCCTATTCAAAGGCTTTTATTAATATAACATCCAAACAATATGTTTGCTCAGAGGCCAAAAGCAATGTGTCCAACTATGGGTAACAGGGAACATAGATACAGTCTGAATGATCATTTCATGTAGATATTTCCATTTATTTTTGCATAAATATGATAGTTTTCCAAAGTTTATTGTGACAAAATGAATTGCACAATTGACATTTTTCCTATATGATATTCCATAGGGAATCTAGCTACAGAAAACAGAGAATATAATATGATGTAATTTGAATTAAAAATGATAATCATTTTACAAAAAGTAAAAAAATAAAAATAAAAATAATAAAAATAGTCTAATAAATAACATGGCTGTTCTCATGAAGTTTCTTTCTAGCCCTGTAGCAATGGTAAAAAAAAATATATCCAGGCACCTAATGTTTTCTGGTGTCCTCTGTGATTAGGTGGAGTGGAAATTCCACCCACGCTACAACACTGGTACCTAATTACCACAAATTTATCTCTCTGGAAAACCCTTTATAAAACCTTTTTTTTTTTTTTTAAGGCAGCTTTTAGATGCCTTTCTGTTACATTAGAGCTGCTTAAAGTGTAAAAAGGCATTTGTTTAGTGCAGAAGTGATTGCTTAAATCAGCAAGGCCGAGTGCAAGTATGTCCATGACTTCTTCAATTGGAGAAAATGACTGAATTATGAGCAGACCTTTTAGAACCCAATTAGCAATGTCTCATACCGGTGTAAGATTTTAGAGCACACAGTCACATAATCAGCACATTTACCTTCAGTTCATTTCTGTTTGAATGGATCTGTCGCTGCTGAAACATGAGAACAACAGAAAATGACTGTATACTGAGGACACTGAAGCCTAACCTAAACTGGAAGATTTTAAAACTACATTATATAAAATTTTTTTACCATGCACTAGCAGCTTGATTGTGATGTTCCACTAACCTGTGAAAGGATGAATGGTGTTTCTATTGTTGCCATTGAGGCCTAACTTCAGTAAAGTGGGCGGGAAAATGCTTGTAAGAACTGTATTTTATCGTATGACCATCATATTTCTGTCAAACTCATGTATAATCCAGTAATATTTCTCTACCACCTCTTTCTGTGTCTCTCAGCTTGTTCAGAAATGCATGTGTAAAATGTGTTCTTTAGGTGTGTCTCAAAGTGTAACAACTTCTCTTTTATGACATAATTTGAAGTTTAATTGAGTTGTTTTGCATTTTATTTTACTCTGTGTTGAACTAAGTTTAGAAATAAGCTGCAGGTGTGTGTATTTCTGAATGGCAGAGCCAGGGAAGGTCTATGGAACTGTTATGCTAATAATATAGTTTAATTATTTGCAAACACACAGAATGACAATTAAAATTTACACAATTTCACTGGATATGTATAGAAATAAGGCAAGTAATCTAACAATATTATTATTACAACAATCTCATAGCAAAATATATTGGACATTATTCTTGCAGTTTACTGCTGTCTAGAACCTCAAGCGATTAGTTGGAAGGTGAATGGATGTGTTGAAGTATGTCCTGCTGAAAGTTGCGTATATGTGCTGACGCAGATCGCTGCTTTGTAATTGATAATAAAAGCCCCTTTCAACTTAACTCAGTGTACAGAGACAGGACACCTGCTAATGTGTCCCAGCGAGACGGCCGCTGCATCCTTACAGGTGGTATCTGCAGTGTTGCTGAAGGATAATTACCAACCTGAGCTACCGAACTGAGTTTTCCTGCCAAGGCCGGGGGGCAAAGTACGGCAAGGAGGGGGAGTGGTGGGGTTTGGAGGACAGCACCACTGCAGCACTAACTGGGAAACGATCAAATGGACAAGTACAGCGGTGTGCACGCTGAGAAGGAGAGAAATCAGCACAGCAGGGACTGCAGAGTGAGACTTCAATAAGCAAGTCCATGTAGTGTACAGCACCGCTTACATTTGGAAACACCCACCTATTTCCCACATTGTAGAATAATAGACTAATAAAAGGCATTAAAACAGGTTTTTAGAAACCTGTTATGTTGCTACATTTGATTTGGCTTTTATAATGATATATATAATTGCATAATCAATTAAAAAATAGCTTTCAGCATAGACAGATTCTGTGTTGTGTTCTGGTGTCAAATAAAGAACAAGACTGGACATACAACATTACCTTCAGTTGTACACAGCTACAGTGGAAATTCTAGGACTGTATGAATGGGGTGGCCATTGAGTGGGCTAGACAATTATAGGGGATCCATTAACCCAGAAAAAAATATGTATAATTATCAAAAATAACCCTGAAAATGTTCTGGTCCCAAAAAAAATGACCCAAAATGAGTGAACAGCCCTATTAGATTTCTGTCTTCTTTATGTGTATAAAATCACAGCTTTGGGTGAATGGCTAAATCAACAGAAGGCATTTTTCACACACACAAAAGAGAATACAGATTTTCAAATGACTAACACAGGAGTGAGATTTTCAGAGGATTGAATTTATTTTTCAGCTTGCATGCAACTGCAGTTCCATTGTTGCATTTAGACACCGTAGGCGGCACAGTGGCTTGGTGGTGAGCCATTCTGATATTCTGAACACTGTGTGAGAAAAGAAAGAGAGCAAACATTCTCATTTTCCTCTAAAATCCAATGTCTGGGTCAGTGATATCCTTAGCCCTGTTTGCAGGTTGAGCATGCACATGTAAACAGAGCAGTAAACATGCACTGGAAGCTTCTTTGGCATTTAAACTGGGATTTAATTCAGTTGGAAATCAGAGAAGCTGTGCACCAACTACAGCCATTATCCAAAACGTCTAGTGCAGCGTTTGCATGCTGGCTACCAACATCCTCCTACATCAGTACTACAGCATGCTATGGGCCTTGTTAATTCTGTTTTAAGTTGGGGGCCTTCTCTCCATTCACATCACTTAAACCTACTGAGACAGTTTTCTGAAAATCGCTGATGGAATATTATTTTTGTGTAAAGTAAAACACTATCCAAAACAGACACAACGAGATCCCAGACTGTTTGTACTACATTTCCAGTCATTTCCCTGGGGTTGCCCCATAAATAGTAAATAAAAACGAATAAATAAAACTATATATTCCATAAATACAGTATATGCAGAATAATGCTGTGCTTCATAAATGCATGTATTGACTCTATTAAATGCAGTTTGGTTTGATACACAATACTGTATAATTATACAGCATGTACACAGAGTAGATTCTACCTAAATGACAGCAGACTCTGAACATAAAAGCAGCATCAGTGGGAGTTTGTGGGATTAAAATCAAAACCAGAATGAAAAAAAAAAAGGTTTCTTCTGATCATATGATGACTCTGAGTATGTGGAGAAACTTTCCTTTTCCTCAATCGCTGTTTTGTATAAACACAAGAAAATATATCAGAAGTGATGGAGACTTCTGGAAGGCCTCAGCTGCCCACGCCAGTGGAGAGTTGGCACTGGCATCGCTGGCACGAGCAGGGCAGAGAGACCAGAGCAGTATAAATAGAAATAGAAACCCTGCTTAAATTCTGACAAGACTTGTCAACCAGAGTGGTTGCAGTGGTTTAGATTGTCTGCCACTATGGGGATCTCAGTATAAAATACCCCAATAAATCTCTCTCTCTCTCTCTCTCTCTCTCTCTCTCTCTCTCTCTCTCTCTTTCTCTCTCTCTCTCTCTCTCTCGATATATATATGAATGGTCATGTACTGATAACATACAGTAACTGTACCGATATATGAATGAATGAATATAGTACTGTATCTGTATTACATTCACATTTAACTCTGCCTCCATTAATACGTTGTATATTATATGCAAAGTACTTTAAGTACATGGTACTGCAGTGTCTCTATAACTCTATAAGTAATGAAACTGTCCTAAATATCACATATTATTATAATACTAATGGCAATGTTGAAGGCAAATGTCACCTCATTCTTTCATTTCAATTTAAGCTGTTGACAAGAAGAATACATTGCTTAGCCATAGCCCAGTTCCAGTGCAAGACAACTTGGGAAATCAATTTTGGCAAGTAGTTAATTTCTTTGGACAAAAGCAACATTAATCAAGTCTTTATTTAAAATAAAACAGGCAAATGCTGGAGGAATCACAGTGCCAGAGGGCATGGCGGCCATTTGAGGCGAACACAGTGGGATCAAATTAAAGAATGCACAGATTCAATTTGAAATTCATTGGCTCTCTTTCCATTGAGACTATTAACAGGGAAACAAACCATTAGGAATATTAATTGTTAATAATTTTACATCACCTCCGGGTGAACTAAAACTACATATCTCACTATAGGACATTTTAAAGTAATTGACTGAATAGCAGGGGAAAAATATGGGTTCAATTTGCTGGAACTTCAAATTACCAGTTTTAAATGGCCCAAATATTTATATATACTCTGTACTTTTTTTGTAATTTTTCTCTGATGTCTACTTATGGTACTTGTGTTCCTTTGTCATTCAGAACATGGCAATGTTCTGGTCTTATCTCTCTTTATCCCTTTGGTACAGTGGTCCCATTCCTTACCAGCTGTATTATTTGTATTGTTCACATTAAAAAAAATCATATTCAACAAATATGCTCATTAACACGTCCTTCCTTAATGGAGATGATTGTGTTAAAGCCGGGACTGCATAATGGGGTTGGGGACCTGTGACTTCAAACAGCACATGTTTGTAACTGGTTTGGGATCTGTATGTTAACTGTGTTCTGATTAGCTGTACAGCATTGCACCTTCAAGATGAAACAGTCCATATAGCATGGATTGAAATGTGGTCCCCAACCTTTTTGTCAACGTGGACCGATGAATGCTAGACTGGCCCAAAACAAAACAAAACAAAATAAAATGACTAAATCTTTAGCTCTATATATTGGTTCTGTGGACTCTGGAGGAAATGGCAATTTTTGCAACTGGAAACACTGTTTGCATTCAGCCTAATAAAATGAGGAAATGCTGTTTTTCTATGATATGAGCCCTTTAAAAGGTTTAGGAAGTGGATGGAGGATATTAGTTTTTGGGTCAGTGGATATTCATTAATGCAGTCAGAGAGGGCATTTCAGCAGACTTGGCTTTCAGATAGAATCCAGATTACTGTGACCATCTGTTAGACATCATTTCCATCCATTTAAAGAAGCTGCACCGAGGAACGTCACACAGATGAGGAAAGCAAAATGCACTTTGAAGCTGTTTTGAAATGATCAAAAGCCAATTTTGCATGCGAGATTCTGGATCCTGAACTGTGCTTCACTTTGGCCCACTTTAATTAGTCTTGAAATTGACATCACATAAAAATCATAACCTATTATCGCCGAAACTTCATTTGACCTGGTCCATTCATTTCCAGTGAAATTACCATTATCCAAATCACATCTGAACTGCAGTACAACTGCCATCATTTTCTCAGGGCCATCTGTTTGGATCAACTTTGTTTTTGTAAGTTTCAGAAAAAAGATTTGTTCAACAACTGCACTGAAACCTCCAATTGCATTTACATTTAGTCTTGTGGCAGATGCTTTCATCTCCGGAATTGCAAACAGCGGAAAGCAAAGTGTTTACAAATGCGTGATGAATCTGAAAGGATTTATCACCTGAAACAGAAGAGTTGCTGATGTAATTTAAAGGGTCCATTTTTGGTTCACTCAAATTTTTGGAAGATTTGGCAATTTTATATAGCAAATATATAATCATACTTCAGTTTTACATTACATTGTTCATCTATTAGCATTAAACAAACTGTCAGACTGATATATCTAAATGATATCAATTGATCTAAATTTTATTCGCTTCATATTAAAGGTCAGCACCAGTAAATTACTGTAAACATGTTGCAAAAACACAGTTCAGAGGCTGGT